>VXBX01007997.1:2228906-2398149 GCA_013400415.1 Scytalopus superciliaris | reverse complement strand
GGGGGGCGGCCCCGGGCCCGGGGCAGGGTGCGGGGGGGCGGCACCTCGGCCGCTGGACGGGCGGGCTGTCGGGCCCCGGCGGCCGTGGCAGTGCCGGTGCCGGCGGTGGCAGCAGTGCCCCCGGCCCCGGCCGCGGCTGCTGTCAGGGCGTGAGGAATGGAGGAAAGCCCGTCTGCCCAGGGAGGTGTGCGCGGGAGGCAGCAGCGGCAGGGAGGGTGTTCCATGTTCCTTTTGGGATGTGGAGGTTCATAGGTGGAGGTGATGGCGAAGTAGGAGGCTTGATGTTTTTGGTTTTACCATTCTTTTATTATTATTCTGTGAGATTGAACTGCTCATCTGTCTCAGATCTTGAGACTGAAGTAAACTTGAGAAACCTTAGGAGTGCAGTCTGTTTACCTGTTTCCTGACGGGCAGTAGGAATTCCTTCTCCTGTTCTTTTCTTGCTGCTGTGCTGTTACAGGTGTTTCTTCCAAACTGAGATGTACGAAGAGGTGTTGTCATTTACTGCTTATGTTTTTGTCTTTTACAAGTCCTGCGTCTGGTGAATTTCAGTCGTCACTGCTGGCCTGTTTGTTAATAAGTCCAACATTTGTTTTACTCCTTCTTTACTTACCTCGTTTCTTTATTGAGCTTTTGGTTTCAGTAATGGTGGACTGACAGCTGCTGCTTAGTCTGAACTCTTGGTATTCTTTCAGCTGCAATGCAAGGGACCAGAAACTTTTCTAATAGGTTATTCCTTGCCCTGTGCCTCAGGGAGGATGAGGCATGCAGGGCTCCAGGAAGGTGCATCTCAAAGGCACTTGTCCCGTCAGATGTTATTAGACCGCTGTCTGAGGACTTCACTTGATTTGTTTTTAATGGCAACTCGAAGTTATTTTGTCCTGTAGTTGCTTTTTGCAACATTGTAGCATCTTTCATCACTCGATGTTAAAGTTGGCATTTGAACTTTTATTTCTGAATTAAGTAGAATGTTGTAAGTCCAGTTGGTTTCTCCTCAGTCTGTAGGTTGGAAAATTTCATTTCAGCCTTTTTTTAATTTCAGATATTTTTGTTTCCCTTTTGAAGCACTGAATTCTGCCTTTTGCAGCTGAGTTTTCATGTTAATTTATATTGTGGATTAAATGCCTGTTTTGTTCAAAGAGTGACCCTGTGGACCTTTTCTGGTTCTTGTTCATCTCAAACTTTGGGTTGCTCTATATGAATGGTGTGTTGGAGGGTTTTTTTGTAAAATTAGTGTGTCTAGACAGATGTGAGTGTTACCAAAATCCAAAAGAAGAAAGTGATTAAAGAATTAAAGAAAAAGTTTGTGTGCTTGATGCTAAATAAAGAAGTCCTTGGATTAAATATACTCTGATAGGACCTAAAGTTTCTATTCTGCTCTTGAGAGACACTTCAGTTTGCTTCCTTTGAGAGGCCTGATTATGGCTGGGTTGGTGCTTATCTTGTTTTGATTCTGTTAACTTTGGAAGGCCTTGATTTTATTTTTTTTACCCCCTTAAATTTTGAACTGGAGTTCTGGAGGAGGCTTAAATGTGAGAAGCATTTGCACTTCACTCTGTCCCTGTATCAGTTCATTGGTCACCTTTAGGAAAGGGCCATGAGGCTTTCGAGTGCAGGTATGGTGACATCCAGCTGTGCTTACAGAAGAGCATGCAAGGCTGTAAGCTGCTGTGCTTTTGCCACAAATCTGTCCTTGCATCTGAGCAGCTATTTTTGCTGAAAGTGGTTAATTTGAGACTCCTGGTGTTTTTCTCTAGTAGTAGTGAGCTAACATACCAGCATGGTGCTGTGGCAAACAGGGGAATGAGGGAAGAAGAGGACAAGTTGTGGCTCTCAAAGCATAACCTAGAGTAGAGGTGCTGGCTATTGCTCCTAGGTATCATTTGGACCATTTCCCTTCCCCAAGAGAAGTGATCTGTGCTGGCCAAATGCCAGCTGAGAAGTTGTATTTTCTCTGTATATGTTGTGCAGGTAGAGATATTTCACTCCCAACCAAAAATAATTCTTTTTTAATTTCAGCTGTATTTGTTACAGTCATTATTTCTTTCTGTGGTTGAATATTAGAGTCAACATCTCTGGCTGGTTTTCCAGGCTTACTGAGACTAGGTTGTGTGGAAACCATGTCCGATTGTAGCTGCTACCCTGGTTGGAGCATTTGTGAGTCTACCAGGACAGAACTTTGCCAGAGTACTGGCTTTCTTTAGCACTTCTGAAGTTGATTTGTGAAGATTCAAAAGTGACCAGTGTATTGAGCAATGTAAATCTTGTCTCCCTGAATCCAGACAGATTCATTTGGCACTCTAAGGTATTAACCTTCATTTTTCAGATAACAAAGGTGTGTGGCTGTGTAAGTGAACAACTATAGCATTCATCTGTATGAAAATGAAGTAATTGTGCATGCCAAATTCCATTAAACAAAGGGTGGCTGGCTATGTCTCTTTTCCATTAAATGAAGCCAATATGCAGTAGTAGCTTTCACTGACTAGATGCATAGTAGCTACAAACCTCTTGCTCTTGGCACTGAGAGCTGTGCTGTGGATTGAGAACACTGAAGTGCCATAAATCTCAGAACTAACTTCAAAGACCACAGCTGGGAGAGTTTGAATGAAAACCAAGATATTTTTTGACAGTGAATGGATTGACCATTGGAACAAGCTGTCTGAAGGTAGTGGGGAACCTCCATTCTTGACGCTGTGATTCAAGGCCAGAAACTTTTCTGAAAGTTGTTCAAGCCTTTGGGCTCAAGTAAGGAAGTGGAAACTTTATGGCCAGCATTACATGAGGTTCAGGATGGTCAGATGGGCTTTGTGAATTCGAGTTTTATGTGTCTATGCTGCTAGAGCCGAGAAACCTTCTCCGTTTCCTGAAAAGTGCCACACCACCCCAGGTGTCTGTGTCCTGGTCTGAGTACACGTTTTGGTGAGTGGCTGAGCCAATCAACAGCTCCCAACGGCTCTTCTTGCTCCTGCTCATGCCAGTCTGGGCCCATTCTCTTCTTTGAGCTTTGGTATTCATCCAGCCTGGCCCTGAGCTGATTCGTCTCACTAAACCAGACGGAAACTATCTTGTTTTAATTGCATTTTATTCTGGCTGTGTTAGTCCTTTTATAGGTTCCTGTGGTTGAATCAGCTCATAGAAGGGCCAGACAAGCTCAGGAACTGGTGTAATGTAATCAGCAGGAGAGTGAGACTGAGGGGGAAGGACAGGCCTGCCTCCTTTTGGCCTCCCAGAACTATTGGTTTGGTTAACCTCATTTTGTGTAGTTTCACCCTTGTGTGTTGTCTTATCACTCCCCTGCAGAGGTAGGAGACGGGACTAGAGAATTTTTGTTCTGATCCTGTGCAACTATTCTTTCCTTAATAGTAAATCTGCTCTTCCTCTGTGGCTTTTGCTATATGCATCGTTGTTGCTTTGTTTTAATTTTTGTTCTTTCCTTTCTCTACGTTTCTTCTAAGTGACCAGTCCTTTGCTGTGTGGAACTTCTTCAGACTCCAGCTTAGACCCGTTTGCTCATCTGCAGTTACTCTTGGAGAAGGTTTAAAAATACACAGCAAAGCCTGTCTTAGGAGACCAGTCAAGGAGCTGACGAAAGCGGGTTGCCTAGCAGAGGTGGCCTAATAAAATTGGAGTGGAATTATACTGTGCATCTTTGGGACGGCTTCTGGGTGGTCTGTTTGGACGAGTTCATGTCCTGCTGGTGTGGAGTCTCATGTGGGTTTCACTGTGTTGTCAAGTGAACTGAGATGTGTTTGTTTCCCAGCCTTGTAGGGTGCCATAGCTCCAGCAAGTTCTCCCCTAAGTAATCTGCGCCTCCGGCCTCACACATTGTGATCTCACAAGCCATCGCGTCTGTGATGTCACAATGTAAGAGATTCTGGTGCTCTCACATATGTGGTCGTGCCTTTGACATATCAGCCAAGGAACCCAGCGGGAAGAATGAGCTCAAGAAATGGGAGAGACCTTCCTTAACCTGAGAGTGCCTTCCATCCTTTAGTCAGCCCTTTCCATGTTCACTGATCTCTTCCATAATGGCATATAGAGGAAAGCGAGTGCTTACATAGAGTGAATTATTTTTTTCAGTTGGACTACTGAGATGCATGTTACTCCCAGATGAGTGTTTGCCCAACTTTCCTCCTGTAACCTTCATTCTTTTCTGCTGTTCACCTCATTTGTATTGCTTCTGATTTTAGACTGTAAGTTCTTGAGAACAGGGAGCTCTTCATCTGTAGTGGGAAGAGCCTGGGTGCGATTGTGGAGTGCTGTAAAAAAACAAAATGATGGATGCCAAGTTGTATCTGAGCTGAGTACTGATGGGGCAGCATATAGGCATGCTGTGGCAATGCTTTGGGAAAGTTGCATTACAAATTTTCCAAAACACAGGCTTGGTTGTCTAGCAGTGTCGGAGACAAACCCAGCCAAACATGAAGGGAGTGCAGCCGTGGAAGTGTACTGTTTTCATGTTCAAGGGATGGTACTGTGAGGTTAACAAATTAAAGAAGCAAACTTGCCTGTCTAAAATTGTTACTTTATTAAACAGTTCTAAAAGCTTTGTCTTTTGTTGTTTGTTTTACTTTATGTATTTTATTTTTTTTTTTGCAAGTTTGAATGGTGAGAGTGGATGAGCTGGTCGTGTTCATAGTTTCTTGTTTCCTGCCTCACAGGCTAGCCAGGTGCTGTCATTTTTGGACTGTAGTTCATCTAATGAAATACTTGGGTTTAGGTTAAAGTTGATTTTTTAAAAAAATCTGAGTTATCTCTATTGTTCTTCAGTTATATCTTCACACAAGTGAAATACGGGCTTACATTTGACCTCTGAGTATGCATTTGAACAGCTACCAAAATTGAAGTCTTGCATTTTTTGTTATACTGTGTTCCAGATGTTGCTAAATGTATGCAATTTTGTTCTACAAAAAGCATCTTTATTACCCTATCTTTTTACTCTTTACAATTTAATAAAGTAGACAAACCTGACTTACATTTTCAATTGGTTTTGGTTGCTCTAGCATTGAGTTGAGTTGTCTATTGGAGGCCAGGAGTCACAACTGCCCCTACTGAGGCTTTGCACAAATAATAAACTGAAGTGTTTTACTCCCAGAGCTTGCTTGCTTTTATTTTTTAATTTCAGTTTGTCTTGTCGTTTAGGTTAGTGGGGGGGTTTATTTTTGTTTTGCTTGTTTGTTTATTTTGTAACATGGCAGAGGGCTGCATTGCCATAACAAAGTAATTTAACATGTAAGTGAAGGCTCTCATAGAACATGTAATTTCTTGGGTCACCCCTCCAACCTGAAGTTCTGTGTTGGCTTCCTACCCCCTCCCTACTCAGCTTATCAAATTGGACAGTGAAGGGGAATATTTTGGGGTTAAAGGCAAGATGTGATTTTAATTAGATGTGGTTCTAAAAAGTTCCTATTTATGTTATGTGCAAAGAACCATTAAGGTCAAGTCCGTGTGCTAATTTGTCTCACTATTGATGAATTTGAATCCTCTGGAACTTGTGTGGTGCACATCTCTCTCTCTGGCTTTGGGACCGTCCCACAGGCAAGGGAGAGTCCTTGAAATGCCCTGCTGGCTCTTGTCACCAGAATTCTTCACAGGGCAGGAATTCCCTATCTTGTTCTTTGCTGCTTTGGTTGTCCCTAAGCATCTTTCCCAGTAGGAAGCCTGGCGTGTGGCAGCTGGTGGTGCAGATTCTCCGCTTTGTGCTCAGTGGGGCCCCTGGCAAAGCTGGTGGCTACAGCAGGCGCTTGCCTTTCTTGGCTTTCCTTACTTGCTGGTGATCAAACTGTTGTGCTTTAGTACCATGTGCTTGGATTGCTGAGAAGCAAGAGCTGTGGTCAGCCTGAGATTGTACCTGCGGCTGATGTCCAGAGAATAACTTTTTTTAAATTATTTTTTAAAATACATATGCTGATTATAGCCAGTACTGTTGCATGGGACACACACTGTTATACAGCACAGAACACAAACTTTATCTTCCAGGCAAAACCCCCCACATGTGGCCATTTCCCATCTTACTGGGTGCAGCAAATGTAAAGTGCAGTCACATTTTCCTAGATCTGTGTACAATCTGTCAAAATAATTCCTGAGGTCCAGCCTCAGTTCATGGTCCCATTACATTTCACACGTATCTGTGTGAGGAATTTGAGCTGTGTGATATGAAATATTAACCTAGTAGGGTTGACTGCCAGATGTGACAATTTGCACTGTCTGAGATTATAATCTGATCCTGTGTGCATAAGAAATATATATGTGATGTTTTATGTAGGTTTGGAAATGGAATCACTGAACACGTGAAATTATATGGATAGAGCTGGGTTTCTAATTTTTGAAGCTGTGTTGCTTTCCTCGTTGTCTATTGGAAAAAATACAGGATAATTACTAGTGCTTTGCATTGTCACAGCCGTTATAAATGCTTTACATGACTTCTAATAAAGTGTATTTGCTCACCAGCTATCTTGTGCTCTGAGGCACTCTGACCTTGCCAAAGAAGATGATGTGAGGTCTTCCCAGGGCACCCAGAGCAGTGGCTGGGTAAACATGCTGTTAAAACTTCATTTGGCTGAAGGTGCAGAGTTTGCAGTGGGGTTGCCCTTATTTGTATGCTGCCTGCATAGGGGAATCGTCATGCAATACCCCACTCGCACCTTTGTTCAGAGCTTTGCTCCCTCTACTACATCAGAGAGTGGGGACAGAGGCTGCTTTTAGGATGGGGAGCCTGAACCTATTGCTAGACATGGACCACTGCAGAAGTTGTTAGTGTAAACAGGCACGGGATGTTGGCTGTTGATTCCCTCTGCTGATATTTCAGGATACCTGTGTGACACAGACTTGCCAGGGTCTGGAGTAGTGCTGCCCTGTCTGCCTGGTGACGTGCCTGAATCCTGCCAAGACAGCCAGTTTACCTTTGCTATGTGGACTCAGTGGCTCAGAAATCTCTGCACCACAATGTGTAGTGCAGCCCAGCCTGAAGATGCGCCGAGTCTGTGTCAGATAATTCTGGTCTTGCCAGTTAAGATACATTGGAGAAGTATTGATCTTGCTGTGGGTGGGTGAATAATGTGTGTTTTATTGCCTGTGTTTGATATAGGGAATGGAGCCTGCCTTCCTCCCCCACTCCAACTGTGTATTTTACTTTATTCAGTAGGCTAAA
Source organism: Scytalopus superciliaris (assembly GCA_013400415.1). Lineage (NCBI taxonomy): Eukaryota > Metazoa > Chordata > Aves > Passeriformes > Rhinocryptidae > Scytalopus > Scytalopus superciliaris. The sequence goes on along the minus strand of VXBX01007997.1, from coordinate 2,390,999 downwards.
GACCAGGTTTTACTGCAACTAACTTACAAGCTGCTTTATTCTGAGATGCTGTGTTTGCTCCGATGGGCCTTTAGATTCATAGCCAGCGTCTTGAAGATTTAAAGCGTGTATACCTTAAATATCTCTTATCTGGCACAGGTTAGAAGTGAGTATAGCTAACTTCTATTTGGCAGTAAAGCATTTATGAATGACAGCCAAAGCTGTAGATGGAAAGGCAATAGGTAAAACTAAGCCCCTTTAAAATAAATGCCATGTTGGGCTCTTCTTTTCTCTCTTGCAACCTGAGTTTTCAGTTTTCCAGGTACCTGCTGCCTGGCTTTAATAAAGCAAACAGCCCCCAGAACATGAAAGCCTTAAGGCAGGGATGCATATATGCCATGAAATTGACAGTGTGGGCACTGGCTTGATCTTAAACATCTCAGCTCCTTTGATTTTTGCCTTTCACTCAAAACCTTGGAAAGGGAAGGTTACCAAATGCATGTTTACTCGAAGCACACAACCTGCTTAGCCGCAATTATCTCCTAATCTGGTCCTTCCGAGTTTCTCTGGTCTCGCAGGTAAATACAGATTTAGCTGTTATTCAAGGCATATTATTTACCTCATTAAGTGTGTGTTTTGGCACGTGCATTATTTACCTGACGGACTAACGGATGGGAGAGAGCAAATGCTGTCTTTTGTGCAAACAGTGACTTTGTTCATGAGCAGTGAGTCCTCGTTTTGCTGTGCCTGTTTTTGTCTCCTGTGTTGTGCGGCGGGTGCTCCCAGCCCTTCACGGCCAAGCAGAAAGTCAGCACAGGTGTGGGGAGGCCAGGCTCAGAAAAAGGCATGTGGTGCCATGGAGCTCTTGCCAGAGCCACGAGCAGTGGGACCAACTGTGGGGATGGGTTTAAATATCTATGTAGTGAGATGTGTGTGTATATATAAATATATGTGTATATATATATACATACACATACATAACGACCAATACATATATATATATATGCATACAGAGAGGGCTACTCATATTCTTTTTCAAGAGGACTGAGTTGTTGCAATTGGCATGTTTTGATATGTGTCACTGTACCCATCTATGTAACACCATGAGTTGGGCTTGAACTTCCTCCCTAGAGATCTATTAACAGACCTGCTTTGGAGAGTGACAGTCCTGGAAAGTTTTGCTTGCAAAGTTTTAAAAGAAAAAGGGTAGGAGGGGAAATCCATGTAGTCTCACATAGATAATGTAGTTTATTAAATAGCATTTGTTAAATAGAATCATCAAAAGGTGATGGCTGAGTGAGGTGTTTTTTTTTGAGAGGGAGACCTATAGAGTCCTGCTTGCATTTTATAGTTCCTGCAGTCCCTGGGTATGGTTAGTTGAACTGATACCCTCCTCTGAAAATACCTGAAATAAGAAATGGAGTGTAGCTCTAAATTCACGTCCCTGAGAAACCCCATACACAGAGCAAATGAGAACTTCCCTGGGGAGGAGTCTTCCAGCTATCAGATGCATGGATTTGTAATAGAAGTGGAATGTTTTGGTGCAGCTGACAGGTGTTTCAGGGCCAAGCTGTTTGGATGGGTTGTAGTATTGATATGGGTATTGCTGTATTTAATTCCTACCATGTATCAGAAACCGCATTGTATATGAAAAGATGAAAGGCCTCCTCAGAAATTTAAGTGGGGCTTAGATCAGATTTTCTATGTTTTAATTGGTTTTTGTTGTGTTCTGCCATGATAAGGTTCAGCAGGGGGGTATGATCTGGTGCCCGGAACCATGACTGTTGTGTGTCTCATAGTTCTTAAATTAGAGCCATTTGCAGAGGTTAATTTTCAGTTGCCTGTGATTCTGGATACCTTAAGCTCAGTCCAAATGTCACCTGTTGTGCTTAGAGCAGGTTACTGTGTTATTTCAGGTTTGCAGTGCTGGAACTTCCACTGGGAAGCACAGAGGAAATCCCTGTCAGAGGAGGACAGTGACTAGAAGAGATGAGATGTATGTGTACATGAGTAACATGAGTCTCTCTTCAGTTTCAGATGCCTCTGGATGTTCAATGATAGCACTCCTTCATACTGGAGCAGCAAAGTTTCCCCAAAGCTTACTTTCAAGGGCAAGACAAGCTGTGTCCCCCCTCCTGGCTGGTGTTCTCAAAGGGTACAGTTCCATCGTAAGCAGGAAACTGGCGTCCCACGGCTTTGGAGCTTCCATGGCAGCAATGTCATCCTTCCCTCCACAGAGATATCACTACTTCTTAGTGCTGGATTTTGAGGCTACATGTGATAAACCACAGATTCATCCTCAGGTAAATAGTCCTGTAATTATCCCCTTGCAAGTTGCTGCTGATGTTCTGAGAGTTAAAAGGAAAAAGCACAGTGCTGGCTCACTCATTTTCTTTGGTTTGTCCCACCTCCTTTCTGTTGCTGATTCTCCAGGACTCTTGCCAATCACCCCCTGTCTCAGGAGCAATACCAGGACTGTTTGGTGGGAATGAAGAAGTCTGATTTCCATCAAGGGAGTGACAATTCATGTGTTATTGAAAACATCTTTAAGTCATGCTTGTAATCTGTCTGAACTGGCGAAGGTCTAAACATTTCTTGCTGGAAACTTGCATTACAAGATGCCAGCCTTTTTTGATTCTGCAAGGAAAATGGATATTTGTAGTGAACAGCTTTAGGAAAAGAATATTTTGAATGATAGAAATATGTGCAACATAATGGTATTTCTAAATTAAGAACAACAGTTTGCAGATAATTTCAGTAAGATCACATATCTTGCCTGGATGTTAACTCTGGAGTGTAATGAGACAGAGTTCAGCTTCAGAGAGATTTTTTGGTACTCTACCACTTGAGACATACAGAGATGCAGGTGAAGTACAGAGGTTTTTCTGCAGACAACTCTTCCATAGTAGAACATATTAGTAAATATATTCTCAGTTGTTGGCAGGATGAGCCTAGGTTTTCCATTTAATTTGGAAAACTGTACTAAAAAGAGGAAAACCCCTAGTACTGGGTTGGTAGTGAACAGAGTTTCTAAGTTGAACTCACTCTCCCCTACCAAGCAATTGGCCTCCATGTATTGCATTGGGTCAGAACAACTTCCTTTTGCTTTGGTTTGGCTGTATGAAAGCGGTTTTCAGTGTGGTGTCTCATTGCTGAAGTGACTCAATGCAGTGCATTCATTTCCCAGTGCAGCTGTGGTTTCCCTTGGGCTTGTCCTAGCTAAGGGATGCTGCAAACTGGGATTGAACTTGACTCCTCTCTTCCCTGGTAGTGCCTTGGTGAGTGCTCCCTGCCTCTCACGTTCCTGGGAAAATGGACATCAAATTCCCGCTCTTTTGTTGGCTCTTTGTGGGAAGCTGTTGTGGCTCTGCATCCAGTTTTGCTAGCAGGGTCTTAACTGCTCTTCAAGTGAGATGTCAGGCTATTTCCTGTATGCTCTGCCTCGGGTGCAAAGACCTGTCAAAGCTGTAAATTGAATCTACCTTGTCCCTTTGGATATGGGTTTGGTCTGTGCACATTTTGATGCAAAACCATGATGCATGTGGAGCTAGTTTACAGCTGGCAGTAAAAAGGAGCATGAGCGGAATATGATTACTACTGTTTTAAGGAGCTTTGTCCCCAAGTCCTTGCCAGGGAAAGTAATGGTCTAGGCCAATGCAGATCTGCTATATATTTTGTTGGTGAGATAGCACCTTTAAGGTGGAGTTGTTCTTCAGTGTTGTTTTTCCAGTCTGCTGTGTTCAGTGCCTGTCTGCGTCATGTAATGTGTGGAAAGGGCTGTCAGTCTCTCACATCCTCAACAGCAAATTAGTTTCATAGATAAAGAAATTACTTTTGCTACATGGGGCTCAGTGTAGCTGGAAAGGCTAAAAGTGCCTGCCAGTTGGGCAACTTTATAAAATGAGACATTAGTTGATGCCCTTGCCTAACTCATACCTCTTTGCTGACAAGCATGGCTTTTGTCCTCTTCACTGCTAGGCTGTATGTCATGGTGAGCAGACTGCCATGCATTTTAGTGATGTTTTCTGCAAGGTTTTAGTGGCAAGATCACTGGAGTAGTGGCAGACAGGTTTTGGAGGTTTGGTCTGAAGACGGATCTGGGAGCTAGGAATGGTGAGGTGCTGATCTTCACTGTGATCTTGATAATTTTTCTGCTTTTGTTTTAATATCTGAAAAATAGAAGTCCAAATCCAATGAAATTCAAATGCATTGGGATTTGATGAGGAAGCTGCATATACAGAGTTAGTCTAAGCTGTGATCCAAGTTACTTTAAGTGGGTAGGCATAGCAGTAAATTTAGCCAGCTCAGCCTAAGTCTTGCAGAGTGCGCTTGCCGCTATGCAGCACACTTCACATTTCTCACTAACTGCTCTTCTAAATATTCTGGCTTCTTACAAGAAACTACTAAAAGAGCTATCTTTCTATCCACACTAGGATGTGTAACTGCCACATCTGCTCCCCCTCCTGCTGTATTTACTCATGCTTTTCTGCAACCAGCAGCCTCACTGTCTTTGTCCCTGGGGAAGTCCTTCATGCTCATTCGTGAGCCCTGAAGACCCCTTCATTTCCATTCCCTTTCACACTGCCTGATCTCTCTGAGGTCTCATGGTATGGCCTCTGTAATGGGGATCAAGGAGGGTCAAGGACGGTGGTATTCCTCTGGGAAGCTATCTGCATTGTGGCTCCAGTGGCTGGGACTGCTCACTGACTGCCTTTGGCCACTGCCCTCTCCTTTACCACTCCTGGATCAGGCACTGAGAGTCCTTCATGTTCCCAGACCACAAAGGAATGGGAGCATCCTCGCAGCCCTGACTTCTGACAGCTTTCAGGAGATACACCCCTAAATCAAAGTGCATGTCTATATACACATAGAAACTGCTTAGCTTTATTGGGGGTTTGGATGCATTTATGCATAATGGGACCATCCCAGAAAGAAAAGAAGGGGGAGAGGGGTTAACTGCACAGTCTGTGTCATGTAGTGTTTTAGCCAGCCAAAGGTCATTAGAGGTTGGCAGTATGAGATGTTTATGGCTGGCCCCTTGCATTTCTTTAAAGATTACCTTGTGCCTTTGGAGTGTGATGCAAAGCCCGGTGGGGTCAGGTGGGAACTGTTATTCTCTGAAGGTCGGTGGACCTTGAACCATGGTGGTGCTAGTGTGTTTCATTTTTCATCTCTGAGTTTCTTTACTCTCTGCTAAGAGTTTATAAGTACCTTCTGCTTTTATACACTGTCAGCCCATAGAGCTGAGTACATGTGATGCTTTAGCTTCATAAGAAGATGCATTAATAAGTGGGAGTCTTGCTCTTTTGTCCCTTTGTCCTTGTATACACCAGTGTTTATGGTGGTCACTGCTTTCAGTGACTGTGTTAAGCAGCTCCACAGACTCAGATCTGCAGCTGCCTGTAACCTTATTTTATTAATGCAGTAAGAGGGTGTGCCTCTTTCAGTCAGCAACCCAAGTATCTTGCCTTCAACTTCAACAGAGTGGATGAAAAGCAATGATTTTTTTTAAATATAAAAAGTCTGAAGGCATAGATCACATCTGTTCAAAGCTGAATTTGAAATTAGCCTTCTATATAGGATGTTAATCTCTATTGTAATCTATTAAAGGCACTTAAATGAAAATCAAATAAAATTCAAGCTTTGTATGTCTGCTGCCTGGAAGTGTAAAAGAGCATCAGACCCCTGATGTGGTAGAAAGAGCTGGATCTAGGAGTTGCTAAGCTGCTCAATTAGCTTATGGTAATGATGAAGTTGCTTTTTCTCATGTAATTTTTTTCAGGTGCTTGCATTCCCTGTCTCAGATTCCCTCAAATTTGATAATCGGTTGGGAATTAGAAATTTGACTCTTTCAAACTCTCAGTAAAGGGAAAGTATGAAATTGTGGAAGAGGTTGTGACCAGATGCAGAAGAACAAATTGTTCACAGGCAATACTTTCTGTGACCTCTTAAATAGTGCATTTCAAATACAAAAATATTTTAGTGTATCCTACATATTTTGTTTAGCAAACATTTTGGTTGTTATTTTGGGAGCATTTTTAATTAGGATAGCTGTCAGATGAAACCGGACATACTAATAAATACAAAACATCACTCACCATTTCAACATAAACCCATAAGCACTGAGACTGTAACTAAGCATATGTTCAGTTACTAATTTATTTTTAAGTGTACAAACAAATCTAGATGATCATAGTACATTTCATGATTGGCAAAAGCGTATTAACAAATGGGAGACAGTCTTTCTGTAAGATAATATTAAGTACAAATGCAGGAGGATTCAGTCTGTTTCCTTGAGCATTACAGGTGTTATCCCTGAACATCTGTCCTGCCTCTCCACTGCCTCTACTGCTCTACCTGTGGTCTTGTTCCCATGGCAGGGACAACTGAATCCTGTGTCTATGTTCCTGAGATGCTGTGATTTATAGACTGACCTTGTAATGGGAATGGATGTTGATTTTCACCAAATTTAGGCTGTAGCAACAGATGTGCAGTCCCTGCTGAGCTATCTGTGCAGGGTGACGAGATAGATGATAGGGAAGCTGCCTTGGGAGCCATATCTGAGGTTATTTTGTAGGAGGAATATGTCCCTGAAATCACAGACTTGCTGCAGGAGGAGGTGATGAAGGGACTGCTGGTCTGCTGGGAAGCAGGCTGCAAAGTATCTTCTGCATGCCTTTCACGTGGTTTTCTGTGGAGCTTGCATCAGGGCAATCCCAGCTGAAGGCCATGATGGGAATGCAGAAGGTGTCTCACGCAGCAACATAGATCGTCAGAATCCTACCCAGAGGCGGATAAAAGACATCTGCCTGTCTGTTCTATCTAGGCATCCCCACATAGCAGCTTTCTTCTTGCACCATTTTTGTGCGGCTGTTAAGCTTAATGCACTAGAAATCACCTTCCAAAACCTTTATTGAGGATGATCGTGAGTTGGTGAAAAGTGAAGAAATTCAGGCTTGTTTCCCATGGCAACTTTAACTCAACATAAGTATTACAGTGGAATATTAATCTGCAATTATCTATGTTCATGCAGCTTAGGCTTGGGTGTAGTTTTAATTACCTAGTTCTCAATTCAGCTTCTTACAATGCTATTTCTAGAGGAATGCAGTTAAAAACGCATGTAACACAGACTTAAAAGTCTTCTTTTTGCTAAAAGTAAGTAAATATATATATATATTGTTATCTCTTTGCCAATTATGGCTGTTGTTATGCCATTCTTCTTACTTTAATGCTTTAAGTTCCTAGAGTGGCAGGAAATAGTTCATCTAAAGTCCTTTCAGATGTATTTTTCTGTTTGCGTTAAGTTTCTGAAAAAAACTTTTTGAGATCTTGTAGCTTCTGAGGGTTACACTGCACCTGGTGTCTCAGACCTGCATTCACTTTGCCTCAGAGACCTCCCTCATTCTCTCGGTAAGTGGGGACAACCTTGCTGTGACCCGTATGAATCTGACAGGGCAGGTTATGACTTCAGGCAACAGAATTAGCTCTATTTATTTAAAACCTGATGAGTTAGAGAACATGAACAGTAACTGAACCTAAATCTCCTGGAGAGCACAGTCGTGAGACCACCAGGCAAGACATCTGATGTATGAAAAGAAATTCAAAGCAATTTCTTATTTAAAGACATAAACCCAGCATTATTATAGCAACAAGACTAAAATACCAAGGCACTCAGGTGGCCAATTGCTGCAGTCCTAACCTGACCCAACCTGCTCAGCTTTTGGCTGGTTATTGACAGCCCGATGAGATGACTACTTTAAAGCAATCAGTCATGTTGCCCTTTCCCTCGCAGCATGTGGAGACCCCACATCAGTTATGCATCCCAGCGTGCAATTCCCCACCTGTGCTGTTCCAACACTGTATCCCTAGCTGTGCAAACATTACACATCGTTTAGGTGACAAGTTGCAAAGTTAAGTAGACTTGTTGTTACAGCAGAAAGTAGTTGAGCGGCAGTCACCCTGAAAAGAAAAGATCCATGCTAGCTCAGGAATGTGCAAGTCCACTGGATTGTGTTTAAAGGTTTGTTCACCTCTCTGTAAAGCTGCTGATGAGGGCAACGTGTGCTGTTGGAAATGCTCATGCTGTGTGCATTTCTAAAGTGAAGGGGACGGGTGCCACAGGTTTTTATGTTTGCCGTGCTTGTCCTGCCCTGTGCTGTCCCTGGTGATCGGTGGGTGCCTGCTGCTCTTTCACAGCCTCTGAGGCACAGGCAGTATTTTGCATCCCTCACAGCGTGATGTTTTAAAACTAGGCAGTATTCTTCCATGATGTGGCATCTATGTACTGCTACATAGGGATATTGCTTTTCAGGTTGCTGTGGGACCTGGGGAATTGTCTTTGCTGCGTTGAAGTGGTCTTGTCTTACTTTGAACAAAACCTTCCTGATAAAGAAGCAGTGCAGCTCAGCTCTTTTGGTGAGAAAGGCACAGGACGTGATTAAATCTTGTGAGCTTTTTCCCCTTTGTGCCAAGCTTATTGTGCAACCATCCCTGTGTTGTCTTTGTTGGTCTGTGCACTTGTTAGCTGGCAAAATAGCTCTCCATTACATTATTTAGTTCCTCTCTGTCAGGCAGAAATGCAGTGTCACTAGCAGCTGGTTGTGATGTCTGTAAAACCCTGGATGTTCATTTACATGCGCTAGCGTGCCCTTTCTACCTATCCCAGATGTTTTAGTGTTGCTGGGAACATTGATCGGTTGTGTTGCTCAATATTAGGTGAAGAGGTTGGGTCTTGAAATGATTTGATAATTCTGCAACAGGGACTGCACAGGCTGGGTGTTTGTGGTAGGAAGGAGCAGATGTGAAAAAGAATATAGCACAGTTGTCATCTTACAGTGGAAAGGTAATACTTGGAAATGTATGTGTGTTGTTTTTAACCTGGTTTGAGTACTGAACTTCCCCCAAACTGTCAAGCTTATTAATTGTTGTTGGCTGTGTCAGTAGACATGTTCTAGGTAGTTGAATATATGTCAATAGTGCTTGAAGAAACAAGTTGAAGTGTTGATGTCTGTTGGTCTATATTTCTCATCCCATGTGTGAAAAGAGAAGTTCTGCCTTATTCTTCCTGTCTGGGTCCTGCTGGAAAAACCAAAATAGCTTAGTAGATTTTGGCAGGGAGAGATGATGCTGGCAAGAACCAGCCTGGGAGAAAAATTATTACCAAAAGTTTTGTTCGGAATAGCAGTACGAAGGTTGTGAACCAGCTGTCAGGTTACAGGTATAGTGGCAGGCATAAAGTAAGTCCGAAGGACCGCAGTAGTAAGTTTAGGGGGAAAATGTCATTTTTAAGACATGTGGATCCTCCTTTTTCTGGCCCTGTAAGGAGGGAATTCAGCTGAGGAAGTGCTTCACTTGGGATTCCATACTCTAAAAAAAAAAAGATACTATTTTGAGAGGGTGAAGAAAAGAATCAGTGAGTGTAACAGGGGTCTGCAAAACATAAATGTGAGTGCAGGATGGATTTGTGTTTAATGCAGTGACAAGTAAGGTGAGGTCTTCTGTTGCGAAAATGAGAAAGGCAGTGTTCTGGCCTGTGTCTGCTGTGTGTAGGAAGAGCAGTCAGGAATTTAAACAACAGCAAGGGAAATTTGGATTAGACATTAGGAAAAAACTTTCCAATGATAAGACTAATGAAACAAGAGGTTAGAGTGCCTGAGGAGTGTGTGAGTCTCTCTTATTGGAGTCGGTAAAAACAGCCTAGACAAAGTCAGAAATTATTTAGGGGGTGATGATGCTGCCCTCGGGCAGGTGCATGGACTAGATGTCTCTTTTAAAGCTGAGGCTCCTGGAGGCATGTGATTAGATGGGGATTTCAGCTTCTATTAAAGAAAGAGAAATGGTCCCTCACCCTCAGAGTAGTAAGGAAGCAGTAGGAAATAAGAGGCACGTTTGATGCCAGTGCAAAACCCAAAATGCAACTCAAAATTTATCTTTGAGGAAATCCAGCCTTTGGGCTTCAGTGCCTGACTGTTGAGGTTAGGCAGTGAGGTTTATCTGGGAGCAGGAGGAGGAAGAAACATTGGATATTCAATGATCAGGCAGCATAATTTTTTTACATCATCTTATCCCAATGTTTTGTGACCTTTCCATATTCCTGCCAGTTCTCCTGTGTTTTGTTTTTGATTTGTGTTTTGTATTTCCCTTCACACTTTTCTGGGAGATAATAGTTGTTTAAATGTATTAAATTATTAGGTGTGTGCATCTGTGCATTTAAGCTAAGTAGTGATGGAAAAAGAAATTTGGAGGTCAGCTACTTCCCCAAAGACCTCTTGACAGAATTAATCAGTGCAGAGAGTAACTTAGCCAAAGTGCTGAAAGAGGCTCCACGCTATGTGTGCAGGCAAGCATCCTTCAGAAAGCCAGCAGAGTCCTGATTCAGCAGAAGTCCTGCTGTCCCCACTGCAGAGGTGTTGCCTTTATGGTCCGTGTTTTGGTTAGTTTAATAAAAATTTAGAAGTGGGGAAAAGACCGATGAGGTCATCTTGGTTACTGCCCCTGAGGGCCAGTGCGAGGCTGCTCACTTGGAAACAGCTTTAGTTAAAATAATAATTAAGGCCGAGGATGGAAACTGGGGAGGCGGATCTCTTAGGCTAGTGCTGTCCTTACTATGTCCCTTTTCGATTTTAATTGCCTTGGAAAAAAAGGAAAATCACAAGGCTCTAAAAGCTCTGGTTTTTCCTGCTCTTCAACCCCCCGCCCCCTCCCCGATCTTGGAGGCATCAACTCTCATCTGTCAAAGTGTAAATCAGCAATTAAAACACAAACAGCGAAATGCCAAAGATGACCCGAAGCACAAAGCAACTGACAAACAAGTCCGGACAAATCGGCGGATAATTTATAAGCATTGCCCTAAAATCTAATTATTTGGCAATTCGAATTTGCAGCCGGCCAGGGCTATGCAATAAATTTAACCCGCCATAAATTATTTAGGAGCAGCCCGTGGTGTAAATCAAAAACACGAGTGTTTGTTTAAGAAATAAGCTCCTTGTGCATAAAATGACTTTTTCTTTAGCGGGGAGGGGGGTGAAAAAGCATCCCTGATCAAAATGAGCTGGTGCTGAGGCTCTGCCCCTCCACAGACACTCCCTTGCCTCTTCTGCCCTTACCTTTTTTGGAGGTGTAAAGGCTTCTTTGGGTAAGAAGTTTTATGCTTTTCCTTATCAGACAAAATCCGTTTCTCTCAACAGCCTCTGCTTGTTTTTATTGCATTTTGAACAGTCAGCTCTGATTTTTATGGGCATCTTTTATTCCTGTGTTTATTAAACTTCTTCACATGGGGGTTAGAGTAAGGGATAAATTATTGTCTGGTAGTTTTTGAATAGGCCATACGGTCTTTCTCAAACACATAACTCGGTGTCCCAAAGTGTGCCCTGTGCACTTTGTACATGGGCTTCTGTATTAAAAGGTTTTGAGAGCTGGGAAGCTCTTGCTGGGCACTTTATTCTTTCTGTCTAATGATGTTAGTGCTATCCAGATCCAAAAGGATAAGCAAAAAGATTCCTCTGTGGGAATTAGTGTAATTTCAGGGACTTTCTTCTCTGATAGGAAATTGTTGAGCAAGAATAGTTGTGTTCTTGTTCATGTCTTTTATTAGCAAGAAGATCAAGACAGCTGAATCGGTGCATCCCTGCTCTGGTGTTAAAGGGAGGGGAGTTTCATTTAGGATGATTGGGTAAGGAAAGGCTGGGTTTATAGAAGTGTTTTCAGATGCCCTTATGAATTTTTCAAATTCCTCTTAAAGGAAAGTCCCTAGCCATTCCAGAGTTACCCTGCAGCTTCCTGCTGCTGCTCAACCCACTGGCCTGGGATGGTGATGTTGCAGGAGAGGCTTTCACCTGGAACCCTTTATTTATTATTTTCGGTTTTTTAGAGAAGGAAAAAATTCCGAAGGAAGCTGTCACATAGATTTGCTTGAAGTACCATGAAATTGTAAATGCAAGATTGTTGTAAGGAGAGTGGACCTGGTAATGGATATGTATAAGCCTCTGGCTCTGTAGGTTCCTATTGTTACTGTGTTTGGGGGCGCAGCTGAGGGGAGGGACAGGGTGCCAATGTCTTTTTCTTTAAGCGTGTTAATATTGATTTTAGAAGCTCTGTGTTCCAACAATATAAATGCAAATGCCTGTAATTGGGAGCCTCGTGCAGAATTTCTCAACAGAAAACATGTTCAACTTTTCATGACAAGGAAAGGAAAATAAAAAGCTGCTTATTTATTGGTAGTGGTTTGAATCCTGGATTTCCTTTCAAGTTACTTTGCAGTGCTAAATAAAATACCTAATTGCAGTGCTCGCAAAATTCAAATGAGTACATTTGTTCTTCTGGTAGCTTGCGGCTATTTGCAGCCTCTGGACACCCTTAGCATTATTTTAGCACATCCATAACTTCTGGTTGTGCAATAAGAAAAAGATGGGGGTGGGGGCAGGGGAAAGAGTTAGCCCCAAATGCTGCTGGCACAAGTCACTGCTGAAGCTGGAACATGTACTCAGTGTTGGAATGGAACTGGCTGAGGATCTCAAGGTAAAACTTAATGGATAGCCAGGTTCTGATAAAAGAAAAGGAAGTGTCAGTGAACTTCCCTCTTAGCTCCCTCGTGCTGTGTTTCTCCACCTTTCCCTCTTGGGAAGAAGCAGTGAAGTTCCTTGAATGGTGGAGATGGAGCTGAACATGTTTAGCTTACCAGGCTGCTGTGAAATGTGAAAGAGCACCCAGCTGCCTTCCTGCATCACAGTCTGCTGGGGGGTTGTGTGTGTGAGCGTCTAAGTGCTCACCATTTCATAATAATTACTAATGAAATTCTAGATCTGTAATAACATTTCGGATATCTAAAACAAACCATATGCTTGTAAAAAAAAAAAAGAGAGAAAAAAAGTGGAAACAGATCAACTTTAAGCCATAAATTCTTGGTAATAGAGGCCTCTTTTCTTCCCCCTTTCTGTTTATGTTTGATAGATATTTTTGTTTCTGCAGGAATGTCAACTCTTAATTTCATGATGTATCATGGGCTTAAGAAAATTGAATTTAATAAAGGCAAAAGATGAATGGCACCTTTAAAGGTCCCAACACTTGTCTTTATTAGCAGGACAAACTGCAGGGTCTCCAAACACTGCTTCTCTCCAAATGAAAGTTTAAATGAAAAGTACAGCAGTGTCACAGGTTAAATTTCATTGCAGGACTGGCTAACGTCGTTAGTGAGGAGTGGGGCTGATTTCATGGGGCTGGTATCTGTTGCCTTAGATACCAGTGGAGCAAACACTGCCAGAGACTGGAAAAATCTCTGCTATAGGAAGCGTGCAGATAAACAGCCTTTTGGGAAAGGTTCTTTACCACTTGCTTCAAAAACTGACCAAATAAGCCCAAAAAAGTGGCTGCGCTTTCTCCTAAGATGCTCAATTCACCTCTGGGGTTCCACCCCTACTCCTGGCCATGCATTTCCTAAAGACCTGCAGTAATTCTGGATATTGTTAAATTTTCCACATTTTTTTAGTATGGTTTTTTATTTCCTCTGTCTGTCTTAGTCCGACCCTCCTGGAAGTGCTTTTTGCCTTTGGTTCTGGAAGGCAAGTGACGCCTTTATGTATCAGATCAGCAGCAGGGCTGTCTTTCAGTCTCACTTTGTGTCCAGTCACTTGATGGCCCCTGAGGATGTTTCTGGTCCCTTAGGACCTATTCCGCCGTTCCAACGCAGCCCTGCTGTGAAATCCAGCCGGTGTGTGTCTCTCTCTGGAAGGGAGAATGCTCATCTTGCCCAGCTGTAGGCTTGCCTGCTTTTGTGGTCACCCGCTGGGTAGGATGCAGACCTAAGGGGCAGTGAGATGCCCTAGCCCATTTTGAAAGATGCAATGGTGTTATCCTGGGGTTAAGCCCGGCTCTGTTACGACAGCCTGTCCATTAACTTCAAACTTTGCAGTCTGTTTTCCTTCTGAACAGAAATTTGCTGCTTTCAGAGCCTATTTGTGGTAACCCTTTTGAAGGGAATGTCATCTGTGTCCAGCGTTTCTTAGTTTCACATGTTTCCATGGGTCCTCCTGGATGACTGAAGCTGGTGAGTTTGGCTGCACCACAGCAGGCAAATTGGATGATGCTCAAGTGGTTTGCACGTGTCTTCTCCTCCCCTTCCAGCCCCTGGGTCAAGTTTTCTCTCTTTCCTGGGGAAACTTGGTGACTCCCAGTGAGGTGGTATGGCTGTGGGGAAGGATGTGCAGAAGGATGTGCCCAGCCATCCAACTCTGCCTTAGCCCACGTGGCACACATGGACTGTGGCCCAGCTGAGTGTGGGGAAATGGTTAAGTTCTACATCCTCTGCAGTTCCACTGCTGTGTGTCTACACCTGGGTACTTAACATTGTTAACACTGTGTTTTATTTTAAATTTTTTTCTAATTTTCCATAGCAGCAGCACGTGCTCCCCATGTGCCTTTGGTCTGGGCTGTGTGCCTGTCGTGCCAGGGAAGCTGCTCTGCTGTGTCCATGGGCTCTGTCCGCCATAGAAATTGGGTGTTTCTCCTGGCTATTGAAATTATCTCTTGTTTCCATTTACCCACCCAGCTTCTTGCCCTCATGCTGCCTAGTAGTGTGGTGATGTCATCAGCTCATATGTATAACCTCACAATAATTTCTGCCTCCAGGTCATGAGGGTTGCAACCAGGGTCCAAAAAAGTGTGTTAGTTCCTCTGCAGCGGCTGCATTTTTCACATGCTAATTTTACTCACAGGAGTTGGATTTTTTTTTTCATTTTTTATTATTTCTTATTTGTCTCTTCCAGATGTTTTCAGGCAGTTTTTTTTTTTGTTGTTAAACTAATTCCATTCATGTTTTAAAAATTTATGAAAGCGCTAATAAAAATGTCAAAGTGGTAAAAATGTTAGCTTTTGCTCTGCTTTGATTAAATTTTGCAAACTGTTTTTGAATATTAAAAAGCAATATTTTTTTTTATTCTCTCTCCCTCTCTCTGTTTCTCTCCAGAAGTGATTTGAGAGGATTGTTGCATGGATATCACTCAGCAGGCTCATTTGCACTCCAGAACCTTGGTGCCATGGATCTCTATTAAATAACATAGACAAATTATTCTTTAAAGACACCAAACAAATTGTCACTTCTCTTACATTAAACTGGAAGGAAGAAAGGGAGTGGAGAAGGAGGGGGGTGAACACAAAGGATTTTATCGCTTTTATTCAGTGGGCGGCTTTTTTAATTTCATATATATTTTTTAATAATTGAGAAATCCATTGCAACTGGATTTGTTTAAACTTTTTATTAACAGGTCCATGTAAATTTTTGATTGCTGATTATTCAAATAATTGAACATTCTTGTGGTGAAGGAACATTTTTATTTCCCTATCAGCATAAATTGGCTACAAAGAGGAAAACGAAGCAGGGCTTTCTACTGTGCTGTATCCCATAGGAATGGATTTGGGAGGAGCTTCCAGCTCCTCTTCTCAGTCTGTTGGAGGAGGGCAGTGCTCCTCAGTCTCTTCAGGGAAGGAGGTGCTTCATGCAGCAGTCCCTATTGTCTCTCTGATGGTGTCCTCCAAAAGGATGGTGGAATTGAAAGGATGAGACTGGTCTTGGGGAGGGCTCAGCCCCTGGGATGTCCTTGCTATACAAACTTAGCCCCCTGCAGGTACCTCTCCATGTCCCCGGGTAGCATGTGTGAGTGGTGCAAGACCATCTTCCTTAAGTTCAGCTTAGGCAGGGATGTGTGCAGCTGCAGTGCTGGGCACAGAGACCAGCTTGCTGCCCGTCCTGGCTGTGATGAGCCATCAGCATCATCCTCCTCTGGTGTTGGACGTGCTCTGTGCTGCAGCACCACCTTCCCACTTTTGCAGAGCTTTGTGTTGGGTTTATTTTTGCTTGGGACTATTGGGCCCCTCTTTTTACAGTCACCTTGCTAGATGGGATCATTTCTAGCTTCCTTTTTTGTTCATTTTAAATGAACAGCTGCTTTTCTTTTTGCCCTATTCAGGAAATCATCGAATTCCCTATCCTGAAGCTGAATGGCAGGACGATGGAGATCGAATCCACCTTTCACATGTATGTTCAGCCTGTGGTGCATCCCCAGCTTACGCCCTTCTGTACAGAGGTAAAGTGCAAAGGTTCCCTGGTGCTCCAAGAGTCTCCCTGGGAATCAAGTTTCCATTGCACCAGGGCCTGTGGTCGCCGCTTCACGGTGCAGCTGCAAGGCAGTGTGTCGTGCCAGCCTTGAGTTAAGGACAAGGGGAATACTTTTTTGTTATTGTAGTAGCATGTAAAGACCTCGGTTTGGCTTCATAATTAACATGCTGTGATCTTCTAACTAAGATAGTTGTATTTATAATTAACAAATGTCTGAGTGACCACAAAGTAAAAGCATTTGTGTTAGCTGATGCTCAAAATCCTGTAACCACTCTGTGAGCTCTTGTGATTTTGCTGTGCTGTGGTGGGGAAGGTCAGAGAGCATGGTCTGAGTGGAGAAAGTGCTGTATGGCTGTGTGGTTCAGAGGCTCTAAATGACTTTCCTGTGGGCCTGCATGTTGGGATTTGATGAGTCCTTCAGAATGGTAGGATGTCTGTATTTTTAAGACCTTTTTGATGTCATGCTTTTGGAGTGTTTGAAATGATTGCTAAAGAAGTAGCCTCTTTTTACTTGGTTACTCTCATTGCTGAGGACAGCTCCTCTCAAGCTGAGGCCACCTTTCCACAGATACAGAATGAAGGTGGTAAATGCAATCCCTGAGAGTTCAGAGGAATTGGGGACAGGGGTTGGTTTGGGTTTTGTTGTTGTTTTTTGTTGGCTTTTCATTCAACACAAAAAGTTAACTGCTTTACCAAGTGTGTTCTTTCTCTTTGCTGTAACCATCAAAACAAACTTTAAGTTCTGCTTGCTTTGGGCTTTTTTTCTGCCACTCCACTGGTTCAATATTGGCCAGCTTGGCAACAAAAGTACTGACTGGAGGAGTCAGGGTATCTGAGTTCTTCATTATGTCACTGTCTTGTCTAGAATCATCAGCACCATAGTGTGTTTTCCGCTACCTCTCTGGGTGCAGGTTTAAGCCCTTGCAATGCATGTGTCCCACATGTACTAACGTGATGAAAAATGACTCCTCTGTGTTAGGTGGAGTCCCCTCCAAGACCAACCAGCCCCTTCCATATTTTCACATTGTAAAAACAAATACTTGTTTTTATTCTCTTGTAACTAAAAACCATCTGAAGGTATTTTATTTAAACTTTAAAAAAAAAAAAGGCACTAAGCATAGAAAACATTATTCCCAGGGGATGGACTTTCAGAAAGCTATAAATGTGTGAGAACAGAGCGTTATAATGGAAACAGTTTTGCAACCTTAATGCTAGAAGACTGGACAACTACTTTGGCTGTCCTTATCCCCATGAGACTTGCTGGATATGTGCTTGTACAAATGTGATAAATCTCACAGCTTGCACCTGATCTTTGCTAGAAACAAAACCATCTTCTAGAGTAGAGTCCAAAATGTCCATTTTGCAGATCCTCTGATTTCTAGAGAGAAGTTGTCTGATTAATTCCCACCAAAATTAGTTTCTCTGGAAATCTGTCTATTGCATCCTTCCCCGTGTTGTGAAAGACTGTAGCTCTGTTCTTGCACAAGGGTGCATAACACGTATGGTGTGGTTGTCTGAGCTGAATGGAGCCTCCAGCCTGCTGCAGCCTGGGGACATTCAGAGGTTCTCTGGATGATGAGCTTGTGACTAAGACATTGAGCTCATCTAATGCTCCTGCACCACAGTGTCAGTTTCTCCATCTTCTTTTGTTCATGGGAGTGTGGAGCAGCTGTTTGTGTCTCTGCAGGTTTGTGTCTCCTGCGTGGAGCCCTGAAGCAAGCAAAGCTGTGTGTGTATGTGTGTGTGATGGCCATGCATTTGCAGGAATCCCCAGGATGGGCATGGGTGTTCCAGCTCAGCGTTGTGCTGCAGACTGTGCTGCTGACCTTGGTCTGGCATTGTGTCCACAGATGAGTTGAAATAGGCAGTGCTGAGGCCAACAGGCACAGTGGTTGCAGAACCCCTACCTGTGTGTATCAGTGGTACAGAAAGGCCCCACTTACCAGGTTTGGCAATCCTCTCTAACTAATCCTCTCTAACTACTAACTAATTAGTAATCCTTACTAACAGTGTGGATTAGGGAGCTAGTTTTAATCCTAGCCTGGAAGTCACTTGCTACTGGGCATCTTCCCACTGCACCCCTTGCTGCTTAGTGCCCAGCATGGCCTCTGTCCCTTCCAGCTTGGCAGTCCACCAGCCTGTTGCAGGAGTTGGTCCAGGAGTTGGATCATGCTGGGAGTGTAACTGGACTTTTTGCCAGGCCCTGTATCTGGGGCTGAGTTTGAAACCCTGCCCTGAGAGCCACAGGTGAACTGGTTGTATTGAGGACCTGACTAAACAGTGGGGTTGGTGGCTGCTGCTAGGCAGGTGTAGGGGTTAGCCCTGTGCCACTGGTGTAGGTTCCCTTGAGATCCCAGGAACACAGCCAGGGGCTGCTGCCTGAACAGCTCCAGCACTTGCCATTGACTTTCGACTGGTTTATGTTTTCTGAAAAATACTCATTTTGCTAAATGCCAGTAAAGGGCTTTGTCTAGACACCTCTACTTACAAAGGGTGAGATTTATTGGCCTCTTTGTCTACAAAGAAAGACCAGGCCTGATTATCAGATTGTACACCAGAGACAAGTGCTTAGGTAATCAGCAAACTGTCTTGGAGTAGAAATACGATGGTTTCCCAGATAAACTCTCTAGGAAAAGCAGTGGTGTTGACATTACACGGAAGCCTGTCTGCTATGCTGCTGATTTCCTCTCTCCCCTCTACTAGCTGCCTTTTCTGGGAAGCAGAACTGCTTGTTACAGACTGGGGGGGGCAGTTATCAGAGATGCTTAGCATTACTCCTTGGGTCTGGAGTACCTCTCCCATCCCTCTTTCTTCTTGAAGACAACAGCACAGCATGGGAAGGATGCCTGGAAGGGTGAAGAACTTGTGATCACCCTCAAGGCATCCCTTTGCTTATCTTTTAGTGTGTGTGTCCATCTCCTGGCTGCAGAAGGTTTCTTCAACTCCTTGTATCAGTGGCCAGGAGCATGTCTTCCAGTGCTGGCTCACTCTGAGGCCTCATCTGTTTCCCTTTCTCCTGATCTGCTTCTCTAAAACAACAGGTCATGATTGACTATGATGAGGGGTGGGCTGAATGGTTAGACAGAGCAGGTGGAAAGTGCTTGCAAGTTGTTAAAAGCTGGTATTAGGTGTATATATCTTTTGGAAGGTGGAAGTGGTTTGACTGGTGCCCAGAAGCTTCATGCCAGGAGCTAAAGGAAAGGTTCTGTCTACACAGAAGGTGCTTGTACAGGCTTTTTCTTGGTACTTTGCTCACCTTTTATAGTTAATTTCTATTGATTTTTTTTCCTGAAGGAATAGACAATAAAAATACAGAAAGATAAATATTTGCCTTGTTACTTGTTTATGTTCCCAAGTACTGTGTGGTTCTTGGGATCACCAGTGAAACTTAACAGTTGTGCAGAGTTCTATGTTTTTGTATTTTTTTCAAAGCTGCGAGACCAGATAATGCTGGAGAGATCCAATGCACTAGGCTGGGTGTGGCAGGTGGACATAACTGATAACAGAAATGATCAGAAAGGATGAGAGAATAGAAATCTGGTCCTGTTTGAGCACTATATTGAGATATACCCATGGAGCAGGTATATCCCTTTGTATTCATGTGTTTGATTTCTGCAGCATGAATCTTGTGTGTGTGTGTTTGGCGATATGTTCTTGTATAGGTAAGCTGGTACTTTGCTTGGCCTGGCAGGGAAGGAGAGAAGGAGTCTTGGGAAAGAATAAGCAGTGACTCTTGCTGGCACCACTTTGACATCCCTCTTCTGGGGGGAGATGTCTGGTGAAGCCATTATACTGTGCCCTTCCATGGCATCAGGGGTGCAGTGCTCAGCAGGTAGTCCTGAAGGTGCCTGGAGTGGTAGAAGCCATTTGCATCAGTGCTGGCTGAGATACTGAAAGGTTGTCTGTCATCCTGAGTACAGGAAAGACATGGACCTGTTGGAGCAGGTTCAAAGGATGGCTCTGAAGATAGTAGAGGAATTAAACACCTGTCCTGTAAAATAAAGGCTGGCAGAGTTGGGGTTGTTCAGTCTGGTGCTTGCAGTACTTAGAGGGAGCCTGTAAGACAAACTTTTCAACTCGGCCTATTGTGACAGTACAAGGGATAAAGGTTTTAAACTAGACAACTAAAAATCTAGAAGAAATTTTTTACATTGAGGGTGGTGAAGCACTGGCCCAGGTTGCCCAGACAGGTACCACTGTAGGTCAGGTTGGATGGGGCTCTGGGCAACCTAATCTAGTTGACGATGTCCCTGCTCATTGCAAGGAGGGGTTGGACTAGAGGAGCTTTAAAGATCCCCTCCACCCAAAATTAGTCTGTGATTCTGTTTTCTTCTGTTCGTTTCCCAGCCACTTCCAGAGGTTTGGTTTGAGCTGCTGAGAGGCAGCATTAGCATTTTGCAGTAGGCAATCTGTCCACCTCTTCCAAGCAAATGCTTGGAAAGAAAGATGACAAGAAAAGCTAAAAACATGCCAGCAAGCTTTAAAAACTGCTCTAAAGAGCCACGCGTTATTCTGTCAAATCTATTTGGCTCTCAAAGTATGGAAGTCTGTAGGTTGCAGCTCTTACCCAATTAAAATACAGATTAATATAAAACAGTTTCTGGAAGATAAGAGAGTGTCTATGTCCCTCCACTTTCTTAAAATTCCACCTCATAATGGCTTGATGAACTTGAGAAACCCACCTAGAAGAGCTCTGCATTCTTAAAATACTTTCCCTAAAAGGTATGTATTACCATTCCATGGAAGTCACTATGAGAAAATAATCTTTTTACTTACAGCTTATTCAGTGCGTCAGGTATTTGGTATTCATTAAGTGTAATTACAGTTTAATTGGAGTTTAATATCTTTTCTTTTTCCATCCTCCAAGTTCAATGCTGTAAGCCAGGCAGCCAAAGAAACTGAGAGGTGGAAACCATTTAGCTTCCTTCAGTTGCCACGTATTTAATAAAGCAGAGCCCTGTCGTTTGTGAAAAGGTTTATTTTTATGAGTAGGTTGAGCTGGTCTGCGTGGACGAGCTACTCCTGGGTGGTGGTGAAGCTGTCAGCACCTCTTGACTAGGTGCTGTGGCTTCTGGAGGCCTGGATGTGTATGCAAGCAGCAGGGCATGCTCCTAGGTTGTGTTTGACCTTATTTTATGAAAACGTGTGAGATGTGCAGCTTCAGGAAAGTGCCATATGAAGTGAAATCCCATAGTGTGCACTTGTTTTAATAATGATTTTTTTAATTACTTGGATGCATTGATGGCAAGCTACTGACCTCCGATATTCAATATGTTAAAAGACAGTTTTGTCAGTTGGAAGGCAGACAGAAAAATTATCTGTTTTCCATGTGCCTCAAGCCCTCCTGGGCAGACACAGACAGAGGCCCATGAAACTGCATCTTTTCATGCCTGTGTCTTAGCTTTAAACAGCCAGGCAGGCAGTCCAGGAGCAGTCAGTAGGACTATCTGTTGGCAGGACCTGTTCCTAAAGTACCTTGTGTAAAACAGAGTAGACAGGGTTCTGAAAGAAAGTGCTTCCTTGAGATTTCATTCCATTTTTTTAAGTACAGTTTTGAAACGCAGAGGAATGCTGTGATGGACTATGGGAAAGCACACAAGCTGGCTGCCCAGCACAGGGGAGGATGACTGAGTCCACTGTGGGTCTTACCTACCAACAGTCGTCTCTTCTGTTCATCTAACACTGAAATTTTGGTGTAACTGTGATAGCAGGGGAATGACCAGAGACCCTTGCTAGTTACTGCTTCCTGTGTACAACAGGGCAACACCAAAACTGGTGAAATGCATGTTGAAAAGGGCATCATGCTGGTGCATGATACTACTCCCCAGGTGGATCCTGCCCTGCTGAGAGTTTGCGATTTTACGGTGTGGGTATGAGCCCTGTTACATTTCTGTGTTTGGGGTGAAGCTGTGCCCTTGTCTCTGACTGGGAAGCTGTCAGGGTCACTCGGCTGTTGTGGCTGGCTCCTCAGCAGCATCCGTGTGGGTCACAGGAGCACGTTTTGGTTGCAGAGAGATGGACAGGAGAGTAGACCTCTCTAATGATCTTTTGAGTGCTGCTCTGATGGCTGCTTTCTGTTTGTCTCTCATTTCAGCTGACTGGGATTATTCAAGGCATGGTGGATGGGCAGCCGAGCCTCCAGCAAGTGCTTGAGGTAAGCAGAGTAACCTTTAGTTCTCGAACTCTGACCTCTGGTCCTGTCGTCCCCTCTTCATCTTTCCCTGCACCCTCCCCTTGCTGAGAATCGAACCGCGTAATTTGACTATGATTACAGCTTCATTAGAATAACATTTGCTGTCACATTGGTGACATGCTGTTGAGAGTATTGAACCATTGATCTGTCATCTCCAGCTGTTCATGTCAAGGGTGCTGACAAGATATCCAAACTCCTGCCAGTAGCTAGGAGAAGAGGCGATTCTTTCTTGAGCCAGTTTTAAAGCACCAAGACATTTCTTGAGACCACTGCTCCTGGAGCTTCTGCCTTTGGTTTTTTTCCCCTCCCTCAGCACTTTATTAAATTCATTTTTCTACCTATTTAAATGCTCAATAATACATGTAGTATAGAAAGAAAATGCCACTAAAATCTAATCTGGAGGATGCACAAATGCAGAAATAGCCTTAATAATACCATCTGCTTAATGCTGAATTCCTAGAGCATTTGAGGCTTAATTAGCTTGGAAGTATTTCTCTATCAATAGCTTTTGTTGGTAGTCAGACAATGAAGGAAACCTCCTCAAGCAGAGCCCACTTGGGCTGCAGGTTGGTGTTTGATGCGTTGTCTCTATCAGGATTTCCACTGCTCTGTTACCTAATTGTTCCTAATCAGAATAATTGCAACAATTGCTTATCTGAGGAAATCAAATTAAAGACTTTAAAATCCTCCATGGAGACAGCACTTCATGGGCACTCACATCAGGAGTTTAGAGAGGTTACTGCTGCTGGCCCCAACTTCGGGCAGCCTCTTGTGAGGCTGGCTGGAAGATCCTGTCAGCCCAAGGGAATCAGAAGTGTGGCTGAGAGGCTGGATGATGCCTTTGGAGGGAGCTTTGCTCAGAGGGCTGTTGTACAATCGGTCACGGGAAGAAGCATCGACCCCTGACAGGAAATGCTGCGGCAATGACATGAGACCCAAAGACTGTGCTCTGCAAAGGTGACATCTTGCATCCATGCAAACCCCCCACTCTCCCTGTGCTCTCCAGAGAGCATGTAGCAGCCATGTGTGTCCATAAGCATATGGATGCCTGTGCCTGCTTCCTCAGGAGGGAGAGCCTCTTTGCCTGGATGGGTGAATGTAAATTGCTACTGGAGTACTCCAGAAAATGGTTTGTTCTGTTTCTATAGAAGCTACTTACAGTGTGGAAACACTTATTTAGAATTTTTCTTTTATTTGGACCAAAAAGGTGTTAATATAGCAGCACATTTCTGGCTTAAAATGAGATTCAGGTCAGGCAGCTTCTGGGGCATGCTAGTTTATTCAGGAGTGAAAGGTGTCGGGTGAGGGAAAAGAGGATGGATTTCCCTTGCTAAAGCGTTGAAAAGGCTGCTAGTGAGGCTGCATAATAGCAGCTGATTGCCTGCCATCACGAGATTTTGGGCATGTCATTTGCTAGTTTTAGTTGGACTAAGTGTCTATGCAGGAGTTTTAGTCTAGGTTAGTTCCTCCTGCTTAGTTCCTGAGGTAGATCGCATCCTCCAGATTAATGTGACCCATTTCTGAAGAGGATCCAGAACATCTGTCCAATGGGGAGTTGATCAGGAATAGTGGATTCACTGTAAGTCCACACTACCCTGAGCAAGCACCTCCTCAGATCCATAAGGAAGAAAGAACTATCCAGACTGGCAAGGAAGGGGTTATGTGGCTTTGCTTTTTATTGCCACACAGTGCCTGTGTGTGCCCAGCCCTTCCATTTTCCCCCCTTTCCTCTATTCCCATGGAGCTGTATGAATTGGAGTATGTGAAAAATGCTGTAGGGGAGGGATGCCATCTCAGAATACCTTTGTTTTCTCCTCACTGGAGGGGACACAAGTTATGCCCACTGTGAGCCCTTTTGGTACAGGGAGGGGAAAAGTGGAGGAGAAATGCCAGGTAACAGTGCAGTTGTATCACCCCGTTAATGCTGCACAACTTCCATCCCTCCGTAAGCAGAGCTGCTGCAGTGTCTGATAAGATCATCTCTGCTCTGGTTGCCTGATGTCTCCTATCAGAAATCTTCAAAGGTCCAAACGTGCTGTTGTTGAGATGGCAAGCAAAGAGAGAAGAGAGAGAGGGAGAGTGTGGATAAGATCACAATTTTCTTCTCTCTTGATTGCAAGCAGCTTATCTGAGTTTAACTGTTGTGGCTTGGCCTGTCTCTGCAAAACTCATCCCCTTTTCTTGCCTTCCTTTCAGAGGGTTGACGAGTGGATGGCAAAGGAAGGCCTCTTAGATCCCAGCGTCAAGTCGATTTTTGTGACCTGTGGAGACTGGGATTTGAAAGTGATGTGAGTATGGAAGGGGAGGGAGATTTTTCTGGGCTTTATTGCTCCATGCTTGCCTGCAGCATCTATGTCTTTGTCCTTTCAAGTTTCCAACTGTCCCCAGTCATTGTTTCTTAGGGAAATTGTTGTTTGCTATGTATAATTGGCAGTGGAGAGTTGTTTCAGAAGACAAGTGCTGGGCATAGTGCAAATTCACTGCCTAGTTTATTCCCTATAGTGAGTGAATCCTTTCAGAACCCCAAGAAAGGTTTAAACTGGAGCTTTGTTTGTTTTCCTTTTTATCCAATATGTTTTCCAAAAGGGCAGATATTTCTGAGTGTATATGTGGAATGCTGTTTTTGTACACCCAAATCAAGCAATGGTCCTTACTTGACTTCAGCATGAAAGGCTTCTTCCCTGTCATCTTGGCACAGTAACTCGATGTGAATCACAGAGTAGTCTTTGAAACAGAATACAAGCCAGGTCTGGCATGATTCATTGGTGCTCTTATTGCTAAGGTCATCTTCACCAGCTGAGTGACTGTATCTGGTGAGTACCAGGTGGGGACCTGGACTGGGATCTGCAAGTGTTGGTGTATGTGCATGTTTTGTGACAAAAATGGCTGGACTACCAACCTAAAAATGTTATTATAAAAACGGAGTTAAATGTCTAAAAATTAAATTAGTTTAATCTGTAAAGTGTTTGCAGATCAGTGTCATATTGGGCTGAATTCCCTTGGATTCCTATAATCTTGCTTCAGCTTTTCATTTCCCCTCAGTGCTGGATAAAGACTGCTGTTGTTATCACACCAGTAAAGCATGGGCTTGACACATCTAATGCTAAACTGACAGGCACAACTCGTTAGCAGTATTACTTGGTTTCTACTGTGACATTGGTTTCCCCAAGTCGGAAGCCTAAATAAACTGCACACAGCCTAGAAGCAATCAGCACCAGTTCTTCCCTGCAGAGTGGTCTTTGTAGAGTGGCAGCTCCTTGCCTTTTCTTGGTATGATTAGTGAGACATGAGATATGAAGACCAAGGCTCAGCAGAAGCGCTAGTGGAGATGAGAAATTGGCCATGCTCCAGACAGGGGGTGGTATGTGATCTTTTGAGTCAAAACATGGGTCTCTGCTCAGGCTGTGTCCAGAGTTGGTATATATTTCAGGTTCCTGTGTTAGCTGCTTAAGTGGAGAATGAGGCTTATTTTTCTTTATATATCATGTTTAAAGTTCTATTACAGACCAGCACAAACAGCTGCTGTGCTAAACTTCTGTTTCTCATTTATTCTGTTTTCTCTGTTCTTTACTCCTGTATTGCTGTTCTGAGAGTCCAGGTTACTGCTTTTGGTGATGGTTGTAAGAAACAGTTATCTTTGCTCCAAGCCCATCTTTCCATCACTTTCGCTGTGGGCTGACAAGGTTCCCAGGTGATGACATCCTAACTTGGTGTCTGTATGGAGTGAGCAACCTGGATATATTGGGTGGCTTTTTTTGTTTTCTTCAGAGCTCTACAGTGGGCAAATAGAAGTAAAGATGAGCCCCATTTCTGGTGAGCCGTAGGGGTTGTGAGGTGAGCTGACTCAGGACATGCAGTTCTGGAGCAGAGATACACAATTCACCACTTGCAGTGGTCTCTCGCATGGATTGTCCCTCACTAGTCAGCTGGAAAAGAAGACTCCACTCCTGGCCATGAGGTTGTAGCGAGTGGTTCATTTCTCCCGCTTCCTTTTAAAAAATTTTTTTAAACCATTAACTTCAGAATTCAATCCTGAAGCATCTCCAGGGCAGAGCAGAAAATACATTTTGTGTTTCCAACCACATGGGTAGCAGGAGTCTGGCTGCAGCCGCTCGGTGAGTAGCACATCACGCTGCTCCATCACCGATTGGGTGCTGCAGCGTGTAGTGTCACATCTGATTAGCACTGTGCCAGTGGATGAGGCTCAAGTGAGGACTCCCTGCCAGCTCTGACTTGTCTCATTTCCCATTACTTTTATCCGTCACCACAAATGCCGAGTCTCCCTCCTGAACTAATTAAGTTTGCGTGTGTTTAGACACATTGCCAAATAGGGTTTAGCAAAGCAGAACTGAGCATCTCTTTTTAAAGAAAGAAAGCACAGAGCTGAAACAAGGCTGCTCAGACAGGGAGGTAGAACCTCAGAGATGTGGAGCATCCAGGAGGTATTCCAGGGAATCACTCCATGCTTCCCTACAAGACTTGTGGTGTAGCTGATGCCTTTTGCTACTGTGTTGAGGCCACACGCTGGGCACAGAAGGAACTGGGGCAATAGGTGGGGTGGCAGCGCTGCTTTTCCACATTTGAAGGAGTATGTTGGTAAAAGCATTGCGTGGTAGAAGCCCAACTGGGTTCCAGAGGAATTCAGGGCAATGAGGTGAGTGCAGCACTTCCTGGCTTAAGGAGCCACCATTTGTGGCAGGTCTGCTCCTAACTCTGCTCTTTCTTTTTTCAGCTTCCTTAGTAATCACAGTTGCTTGCACAGCTGCCTGCAAAGCAAGCTGCAGTCCTCATGTCTGTGTCTTGAGTGGTTTGAAGTCCTGTCCTCCATTGTCCTTAGCTTGGCTGGTAAACCATGAAGCTTGTTGGCTTCTCCAGCAATGACCTGCACATTTAGCTTGGCTTCTGTCTGCATTTGCTGTTGAAGAGCTGAGACAAGGTGTCTTCTGGACTGGCCTGTCTACTGTGAGGGCTTCCAGTAGGTGCCACTGATAGGTGCCAGGGCACGGAGAGGCACAGTGGGATGAGCAAGCTGGATGCAGGGAAGTGGCTGGAAAAAAGAGCAGGACTCTACAAAATTGGGGTACAAGGTGGGGAATTAATCCTGTTTGAGCCAAGAGCTGAAGTATGTGTAGCACTCCTGCCTCGAAGAAAAGCACCAGAGGAATAGCAATTGTTAAGGTATGCTCTCTGATGGTGACTGGCATTATCTGAGTCTGCAGGATTCAAGATGGAAACTCAGCTGCTGAAGGATCAGGGAAGCCTCTACTTGGCTCAGGGTTCTTAAGGGAATGAGGCACTGTGTGGCTACAGATCTGGTTGCTCTTGAACATTGCAGCTTTCTTGGAAGACCACAGAGCTGTTTGTCTGGCTTCCTTCAGACAACAGGGAGCACTAGTCACAGGGAGCTGGGTGCCCGGAACAGGACACCAAGATCTGGAAAGGGCTTTTGGAGGTTTAGCATAAGTTGAGGTCCTCAGCCATGCTGCCAAAGGTTTTGTTGTGGGCATGGTGGACCATCAGGAGAGTCCCTGTTGAAGGGATTTGGTTGCTTGCTGGAGAGAGCCCATTGTGTGAGAGGGCTCTAAAATGGAGCGCTGATCCTCTACTGGCTGTGCTTGGATCAACCCACTTTCAGTGCTCAGTGTATGTGAACCAGGCTGGAGTCGGGGAGACAGCAGCTTTCCTGCCACCCCTCCCCTTTCCTCTTGTTAAGATGCAATTTCTTTAATGAGGAAAACCTCTTGAGTAGGAACATCACCTTTCTTGAAGGCTTGTCCTGACAAGGCAGTTCAAGCCGACACAGTCGCATATCAACTTCAGCAAATATCAGTCACTCATTACAGAGACTCTTCTTCCCTCCACCCCCCAGCAACACCCCTCGTTCCCAGACAAGGGAGTGAATCACACTACTGCTCTTGAATACATCATGACAAGTCGTGGTTCTAATGAGAGAGGGCCATTCATTCTGGGTGGAAAGTTCCCTGTGTCGACTCAGAAATGTTATTAATTAAAGAGATCTACCTGAAGCAAAAGATGAAAGGAGCACCAGACCTGCCAAGCTAAAATATGAGTGAGGATACAGCCTCGTTAGGCACACGGTCCTCGGGCCTCTGTGTGCTCAGCAGGAGGATTCCTTTAGCCTGTTGCAAGGAGCTGTCCTCCAAGTTTAACAGCTCCAGGGGTGGATTCAGCCACCTGGTGTAGTTTGCTTTAGTGCTTGGGCCTCATCCTGCACCTAGGCTGGAACTGCCACTAGTCATTAAGCAAATACCATTGATGTGGCATTGGGTGGTGAGGGTAATGTACCTCTGAAGGGCCGAGGGAGCTGCTGACTGCAGGAGACAGTCTTATTGTAAAAGAGGGTTCTTAGTGTCTGCCGGGGTTGAGCCCTTGTAATGTAAGCTCTTTAGTGTGGTTTATCTCCTCTGAAATGTCGAATTGCCTTTCTCTGTATATGGAACCAGTTTGCAGGCTCTTAAACATAATGTGAATTAATCTTGGCAACCAAAGAGGCATTTTTACCATGTGTTCATAGATACAGAGCTGAGACGCAGTGAGGTTAAATGATGTGCCTGTGGCCGTGCAGGCAGGCAGAGGCAGAGCTGAAGCCTCATGTGCCAAAATTCAGACCTGCACCATAATGTCAAGAGCATCAATTAATATTTCTCCTTCCAGTTTTGGATCATTCTGCAAATGCACTGAGCATAGCTAAAAGTACATATAGGTTTTGGTCTATGTAACTCTGACACGAAGAAGCTTGTACTGCACTTAGTGTGGCTGATCAGAACATGCTAATTTATGTCTTCACAGGAAGCTACTGCTGAGAAGTTTTTTATTTTCTTAAATAAGTGTGAAAAGGCAAGTGCTTTCAAATATAGTGATAAAACACAGTGAAGTGTCTTGAAATGTTTATAGCCCCTGGTGCTCCTCCTGGGTTGGATATTAGTAAATTCTAAGCAGTAAATTATACCATTGCTTAATTTTACTGTGTAATTTGTTCTTTGTAAGTTACACAGTCTGGGAGGGTACTTGCCTTCTTAGACCTGCTCCAAGTGTGGCAATGGGTTGCTCTTTCCAGCCTTCTGTCCTGGAGGTTTGGTTTGAGATGAAAGAAGGATCGATGGTCTTAATGTCCCTTGTGCATACTGTTCTTTATCACAGGATTGGGAGGGAGTTGGTAGCCTCTGCTGGGAGAGAAATTGCAGACAGCCACTGACTGGAGTGAATGGGACCACTTGGGCAGGTGTGAGGAAAGGTGGGAGAAGGCATGGAGTGGTCTTACTGGGTGGCAGCAGGACAGGAGGTATGTTCAGAGGGTGGCTTTGAGAGTAAGAAGAAAGAGCTGATAACTGAAAGGTGATACAGTAACCTGTGTTTAAAACTAACGAGACAATTAATTTCCAACTAAGATCTTTGGATTAGTTTTGTGGTGTTGCTTTTAGTGAGAATCATTTTACTGAACCAAGCCTATAGTGTATTTCTTTACATGGTTACATTGGCTGAAGGAAGAGGGTGGTGTGAACTACAGTGCAGGGATGGGACTGAGTATCCAGGGTCAGGAACCTTTTGAGTCAGCTTTGCTGATGGAGTCGTTCATGTAATTACATCCTAAAGTGCTTTGCCGGAGCTAAGCAAGGGAGCCTTGTGAGCATGCTCTTCTCTAGCACTTACAGGGAGTAGCAATGACCCCATTCACTTCTGTGACCCTACAATCCAGCTTTTTGTTTTTAAAGAAAATTATATCACTTATGCAAAACAAATTTTGGATTTTAAGATTCCCCTTTTGTACACTCTTATTTAAAATGAATATACCAGACTTGATTTTTTTTATCTTTACGTACCAGTTTCACTTTTCTTGTCTTTGTTTGAAATCATCGGTTGCATGGGGTTCTGCAAGTTATGTTGTCCGAGATGTGCCTTTGGGTTACGCTTTGGACATGAAATCTTTGCATAGGGATCATCATGCAATGAATGGACTGTCACCTTCAGGTCTGCTACTTGTCTGGCACGTCATAGCAAAGACATTTGTCATAGTCAGGGCTGTACTGGCCACAGATTTATTGAGCTGTGATGCCCGGCGCACTCTGTGGAGCAGGACTGTACTCTCTGGGAATTAAGACTAAACAAGTTGGAAACAGCATGAAAGATTGTGGAGAAACTTGGAATAAATTTGCAGGGTAGGGGAGGATGAGACAGGCTTTGCATCAAGTGCTTTATTTCCAGCATTGAACCTTTGGGATGGAGTAATGACTGGAGAAGGTGGATTTTCCATCCCCGGGTAACTTAAACTGTGTTTGAAAACCGTCCCACTGAACTGGATGCAAGTCGTTGGTCTCAATGTCACTCTAGAGTAAGGAACCATAATTCTCTCTGCATCAGGTATCACTAAGGTGAATTCTGTGTCCACTGTTGTAGTAAATTCAGGCAAAATGGTTTGAAAATCAATGGATCTATAATGGATACTTGGTAAAAAACACACTCTGACCTCTGTCTATACGAGAGCCCTCTAATAGCAATTCAGCATTGTGGTGATCTTGTGCCCTGGGAACTGAAAAGCTTGTTGGCTTGGGGATTGCAGAGGATAACCACTGGAGGGCTGTTTGCTATCTGACTTCTGTTGTCTGTGGCATGTGTGAAAAATAGGATTAGCTTCACAAAGCGTTAATTTTCTCTTAAAGCAACTTAATTTTTCTAGTGTTAGACAGCCATAGTGTTTCATGCTGGGGCTGAAATGTCAGCTGTCTCTCTTTGGACCCCTCCTCTTCTTACTTCTCAGCCAAAGCAAAGCAGTTGTGTGTTGGCATTGGTGCTGCCCTCCCAGTGGTTTGGGAGTGATGTGCTTATGGCTTCTCTGCCTAGAGAACTCTGCTTGAAGAATACTGCCAGCCTGGGAGCAGCATCCTTCCTCTTTCACTTGCCCTACTGTGTGAGTCCAAAGCTTTCTTGAAAGTGTTTTATTCTGTTTGCATGTTTGTTTCCTGTTGGGAGCCATTTTCCTGGATGGGTTCAGTCCCTTTCCTCCTGGAGCTCCTGGCTGGCAAAGACCTACTGGGCCATCTTGAGGTCATCCCTGGTATTTTCCCTGCAGCATATTCTCATGTGCCCTGTCCAGCAACTCTCTGGTTATCCTCAGGAGTAGACATCTGAGTGTGTGCAGGACTCAGGAGAACACTGCAGCTGCAGACTAACTTTATGAGCTGACTCCATTCTGTGTTGGAGTCGCCTTTTGCTGTGTTTGGCCAAGGTGCTGCCCTCAACAGCCAAAGATGGGTGTCGTGCTCAGGGATTGCTGTGGTCCAACTATTAGCAATGATGTGAGGCACATGGAGGTGGTACTAGAAGAAATCAGAATAGAGAAGTCTGTGGGAAGAAGACTGAGGAAGCAAGATGATGTCCTGACAGGATTGTGTACAGGAAGCTCATACTGCCAAGGACTTCATCCTGCCTTGGTCCCACCGGGTTTGCCTCTCTTGGAGCAAGCTTTTCTCCTCCCCTCTGTCCAGCACTTACACTCTGGGACACCCTTCGTTTTTCCTCTGTAGATGCCTCTTGGTCATCTCTAATTTCCCTGCTTCAGTTTTACCATCTCGGTGTTGAGCCAGGTCGTGGTGGTGACCATCAGCTAGCATGCCAGAGTTGCCTGAGTGCTCTCTGAGTTCAGTTCCTCATTCCTGCCTGGAGTCACATCTATCCCTGCAAATGGGGCGGATGGAGGAGGCTGGTGGGAGGTTGCCAAGATCTCTCCTCCAGCTCACTGTGCTCCCAGCTCTGAAGAGAACTTTTGCATTTTATGGACCATTTAGCATCCCAATGGTGATCCTAATTCTTCACAGCATGTATGTGCCATTTCTTGGTTATTAAAAGGACCCCTGAAAAGGAGCTGCCCTCTGAGTCAGTGCACTTCCATGCAGTTAATTGCAGGAAGGTTTTGCTTAGACTGTGAGGCTTAATATTTCCAAACTCTCCCTGTGCTGAGAGGGTGAATTAATACCCAGGTCTCCCCATGGCTACAGGGACTGACCCTTTTGCACTATCAGTAAGTAGGCTGGAGAAGAGCTCTTCTGCTGGGAGTAGTTCAGACTTGAAATTACTCTGGAGGAAGTCCAGCTGGTTTCTGCATAGGGCTCAAGGATGCTTTAAAGGTTGTCTGGCCAGGTGTCTCAGTCTTTCATCTCTGTATCCTTATATTGTGTGACACTTCAGGTGCCAAAATAGCCTCCTTTCCCTGGGGCCCAAACAAGCACCATGTTTACTGGGAAAGGAGTGATTACCTTGGACTGACAAGTCAGCTGAAGGATGGATGGCTGCAATTGCACAGGAGGTGTGGGATGCATGAGTGGATGGATTGGCGGTGGTTCAAGGGGAAGTTCTTGTCAAGTCATTGCACTGCATATGAGAAAACAGAGGCATCAAGCCATTAGACTGTGTATTTCAGGTATGAGGAAGCTGCTGGGATCCCCTGGCATTGCAAAGTGCCAAGTGAAATGTTACTGCCATGCAGAGCACAGTATGTTGTAATTAATGAGTCTGGTATAGGAGGAGTACCTATGAGCAATCATAAGGGTTAATGTGTGACAGTGATAGGCTTAGGCAGAGGTTTGTCATCAGGATTGCTGTATTTGGGAAGCACCTTCTAATGGCAAGACCACATGAAAAGAAATTGTGTCTTGCAAGGAGAACACTAAAAGTCATCAATTGCCACAGTTGTTTTGCCAGGCCTGAAGCAAATTGCTGGCTGGCTTAAGGAGCTCTAAGCACTTGGGTCTTGCACTGGATTTACAGGTAAGGTGAAACTGAGAAGGGGCTAAGTAATTAATTCCTCTTCCTGTGGCCAGGGTGGGAGATGATTCTGACTTGCCACTTCTCAGAAGTTACTTCAGAAGCTCGTAAGGACTCTGGTTGTGAAACCCAGGAAGCAAAGAGGATCCCTGGGTGCCTGACAATTCCTTTTCTCTGTTGGTTCTTTCTTGCAGGCAGCCTCGGGCTGCCTGTCTCTTTGTTAAGAGAGTGACAGCAATGTGACACCGTGAAAATAATTACTAACAAATCACGGTGGTGACTGCAAACAGCTCGCTGTCTTCAGAGGCATGTCAGGGAGCATTAGAGCAGGGCCGTGGGAGCGGCAGAGCGGCTAGGGGCTCTTTCTCTGCTCTAGGCTGAGGGAAGATCTTCGGAGACCTTTGGCGCCTGCCACCCCCACATCATTCCCTTCTCGTTGGCTCTTTTTTTCCTTTCCTCCCTTCCCTGCTATTGCCATCAATAATTAAGCCCATTAATTGCAAGTAGGTTTAGGAAAGCTGCTAATGGCAAGGCTAGGCTTCTGCCTTCCCTGAATTCAGCAACCAGCCACAGAACAGCGGAAAAATTTCTGGAGAGGTATCATGGGCAGAAGCACATCCGAGCTGCGTTTCCGATCTGCAGAGAATAGGTTTGTCTTTGTGCAGAGCATCACAGCAAATGTGTAGTCACCTGGCATGTCCAGCAAAAAAAGATGGGCAGAGGAGTGAGGATGTTCCAGGATACTGTAGAGATGGTGCCAATCATCTGACTGAAGTTGCAGGTGAAGATGATCCTTCAGACAGTAAGCAGTGAACAGGTCATGGATGAGGTAGTCGGTACTAAACAGAGCAGCAGGGGAAGTTGCTGCAGGGATGAGGCTCCTGTAGTTGTATTGGGGTGGGGACCCTTCTGCAGGGCTACACAGAGTCTGAAGGAAACTCTCTCTAAAGCCTGTCATTATATTGCTATGAAGTTCTCTCCAAAGAGAGGGTCTAGCAGAGATACTAATAAAACTGGAAGGCAGCTGCTGGCTGAAGTGTCCTTCAGCAGCACTGGTAATCAAACCCCTAGGCAAGCCTTGAGGGGGGAGCTCACAGCCTTCTCTCCTTGTTCCAGGTCTGAGAATGGGCCATGCTGACTAGCAGATCTGCAAGGGGAATTGGAAGGTGTGGATGGGAGCCTGCTCCCAAGTGCCTGCTGTACTGCACAGCCTTCATTCCCATTCCCTTAGTTGCTAAAGTGATTTTCCCAGCTGCCACATCTGTAAATAATGTTGCTGGTGTATCTAGCTAGATGCAGAGTGGTGGTGGAAGGGGGAGGGCTGACGCTGAGGGTGGCTGTAACAGCCCCTCTTCTGGACTCATACAATATTTATGCAGGGCTGGGAGTCGGCAGCACTGACCTCTGGGTCGTGCTGTTAAACAGCTCCCGCAGCCCCTGCATCCTAATTGCTGCACTTGTCCTTTGCTCTGGAGGATTCAGTGCTCCTTCTCTCCAGTGAAGCAAATACTAATGGCAGCTTGTGCTTGGAGGTGGGGAGCAGTCTCTTCCCCACAAGGAGAAAACAAACTTGTTTTCCCCTGTGCATATGTAATTCGTGGGTGCACAGAAACCTGTGCTCAGACAGTGTTACACAGTGTGCCAGTCTCCCCACTGCTGCCAGCGTGGAGGCTGTGTTGAGAGCCCATGAAGCTGTTTTGTGTGTAATTTTGGGTCGTGTATCATCAGAGGGGATGGAGAGGTAGTTTACCCCACCCCACTTGCTCCGTACAGGATTTATCTCTTCCCTTTAGTGGGGAGAGGGAAGAAGAAACAATCACAGAAGTCAGTTGAGAGAGCAGAACTGGATGATGTGGTGCCAGAGGAGAGCAGAGATGGTGCCAGGAAAGAAGAGCAGTTCAAACAGCATCACAAGACAGAATAGCATTGTTTCTTGTAGATAAATGATCTATTTTGTTGAGTGGAAAGAGAAGTGATGCAGAAGGCTGGAGAATCCCTCTGTGGGTGAGAGGGTCTTCCCCTTGCAAGTGGTACAGCTGTGGCTGGAGGTGGAGAGGTTTTCCACCCAGCAGACGAGTTTCCAGCTGATTCAAGTGGTTCAAGAAAGCCCAAAAGATAAAACTTTTGATTCCTAAAGCTGCCGTGGTTTTCCCCCGTGCCATTTGACTGGACTCTGTCCTACTTGGGCCTTCACATTGGGTGTCTGTTAGCCCAGTGACCTGACTGACCTCCCACGTCCCATATTCTGCCTTCTTGGGTTGGCAGGTTCCTATGTGACTGGAAAAGTGCTGTTCAGACTGGAGACTAATGGCCTTTAAGTGACATGATTATATTATGTTAAGCGTCTATAGGCTTTACCATTAGGCACTAAACAGTTTATGACTCATAGCAGAGAAGCCCTTGTCCTGAAGAGTTTATACGCTAAATGGTCTGGACAGGCAAGGCATGGGAGAGGCAAAGTTTCCTCCTGCCTGTCACAGAGCAGCTCTAAGGAAGGACAGGGACAGGACATCTCAGTTCTAGAGCAACCCCTTGCTCTAGGTCTTGCATGTTCAGGTTTTCTGGGGAGAAATACTTCTGCAATGGGAATTGTGCAGTAGGAGGAGAATCACATTTGATTTTAGCTTAGTTTTTGCATGTGTTTTGGTTTTGAGGGGGCTTAGACATGATGTGTTGTGGGTGCATCCCTTTCATCTGATATATTCCCTTATTCAGTGTGTAATTACAGTGTTCTGCAACAGAAGTGTGAATACTCCCTCTTAAAGCAGCTAGTATGCAGAGAACCAGGAGATTACTGAATTAGTGTCTGTATGAAAGGCTTAAGAAACCATATAGACAGAGAAAGGACACACTGTGTAATCAGGGTCCACTACAGCATGAATCACAGAATAATTTAAATAGAGATCTCCAACCCAGCCACCTGCTCAAAGCAGAACTAACCAAACTTAGATCAGGTTGCTCAGGGTTTTCTCCAGATGAGTTTGAATGTCTCCAGGGGAGGAGATTTCACCACCAGTCTGTTCCAGTGCTTTATTACCTGCACAGTGAAGAGGTTTTTTTGTTGACAAATTGGAAGTTCACCTGCTGCTGCATGTGGTTGTAATGCGTGACATTCACTGAGAACATGCCTGTATGGTAGAGTTATACACTATCCAATTTTGTACAGTCCCCTTCATAAGTTGCTGTATAATGTCATGTTTAGTAAGCAGACAGACTGTCACACCAAGCTTCTGTGTAAAAATCTGTTTTTAAGGGTTTTTCATAGTGTCAGGTTCCCAAGACCGGAGGGGCAACCTCAGCCTTGGAGACTTTTTAGTTTCTCTTTACTTGGGAGCAGCGTCTTGCCTTTCTGATGTCAAAAGGAAGTCCATCCAGTTGTTCTCCCTGTCTGGAAGAGCTGGTGAGTGCATTTACTGTAGCCCTCCACCAGTCTGGAGTAGTGTGAAGCTTCTGCCTTCTGCACTCCGAACCTCAGTTGAACTTTGGAGCCAGCAAGCTCTGGTTTCCTGCATGATAATTAAGTAGTTATTTAAAAATCAAAAGGCTCAATTCTGATCATACTGTCCCTGGCTGTTTACTAACTCAAGGTAGAGTTACTCCACTTTTACTCCCACATGCCTAGCAGCAGAATCAGGCCCAGTAAATACAGCAATGAATCTTTTTAAGAGAAGCTGTTAAGCAGTAGCACATAGATTTATTGTAGCATCATGTGTGTGCAATTGTTGATGAACATCTTCTATTGAAGGCTGAATACCTGCTGTGTTACAGCCTTGCTTTTAATGTTGAGATAGCATCTCTGCCAGCATCTAGCTGACGCACAGACAGATAGCCATAAAAGGGCCAGATCTCGCATGGTGTTAAATGCCTTCATGTTTCATTACGGTTGATGGCAGTGGAAGGCACACAGTGCTTTGCAGGACAAACGAGTCACGAACAAGCCACTTGCCCTGTGTGCTTTTTGTGGCAGAATTATGTTCCTAGCGTATACATTGCTCTGGTTGCAGTCTGGGATAACAGGCTTTTCCACTCACTGGCCAGGTGTTTGGAAAGCACGGATGTTGAAGTTCTCCCAAATTTCTTAGTACCCAGCAAAAATTTAGAGAATATGGATCAGACTGTTAGCATGTGATGGATGTTCAGACATTTCAGCCAGTGCTGCTGAGTCCTGAAGGTAAGGCTTGCAGCTTGCCTTTTAGGCTTCCTAGGCAGAAATATGCCTGTTAGAGAGAGAATGCAGCACTGTCCAGAATGGGCATCACAGAAAAAGAAAGAACATATGAAAGTGCCAGGTATTAGCCTCGCTGCTTAGCCTGGGTTTTTGGCCTCATTACACTAATCCAATTAAAGATTGATGGGAAAGGATAACACACACTCCAGTGAAGGGGTTTGTGTGGCAACTGCTTTCCTTCCTGGGTGGCTGGAGTGGCCTGAGTTATGTTGTGCATCACCACACCTCCCCGGGCCCTGCAGACCCACTGGTGCCTCCATGTGCCGTGGTGTGTGCTCTTCTCCTGCATCGTGTCTCTCTTATTACTAATGGAGCATGGATGCATTTTAGCTGCTGGTCAGCCCTCATTAATATCCAGAGATGACAGGTTGACATTTGTAAAGAAGACTTGCATTGACCTTCATGTTGTGCAACGGTGCGGTTGCCATACAGTGCCCTGTGCTGGATGCTTCTTCCTGTGCTGCCTCAGGAATGCATTTGTGTTAGCAAAGGGACAGGCTGCTCTGTAACCCTTTGCTGCTGCCAGGAATGCAGACAGTGTGTCTGGATGTCTCTGCATCCCTCTAACCCATTCCCAGGACTGTTCCCTTTAGAGCCTCCATCCATCCCAGTCAATGGGACTTGGGGGTGTTGGGGTTGCACATGTGGCTCCTACTGGAGGTTTTATTATTTGGGTACAAAGACCTTAATGGAAGACAGCTTCATGCCAATGGCGATGTCCCATCTGCTTCCTTCTCCTGGCTCTTGTCTGGGGATGCAACAGAAGAAAAGGCTGTGCTGCCCAGGCATCCTGAGGGCTGTCAGTTACCTGTCTCTGCTCCAACCCACGCCATCCCGGCTCAAGGACCGCTGCAGCCTGCTTGGCAATGACATTTATTAACAGAGGGGGCTTTGAAAAGAGGCAGGCTGCTCCTGCAAAGGCTCCTCGCTCTAACTCAGTCTCCTCTCACCAGCCTGTCTGAGGCAATGGCTGCTGGTGTTGAAATTCATTAGTGTTTCCTGACAGGCGATGGAGGGTTGTTCTGTCTGTTCCCACTTCCTTGCTCTCATGTCCCTGCTTCATGCATGCTGGTATGTAAAGCTGATATGCGAATTGTAGGCTTGTTGCACTGTGACAAGTTTGGGGGTGGCTGAGAGAACTGAGAGGTTGGAGGGAAAGTACAGAGGAAGAGAGATGGGACCTGTCTCAGGGTTTCTGTGAAAGCCCAGGGCTTTTCAGACCCTCTCCAGGCGTATTGTCTTTCCACAGCTACTCCTTGTGAATTTGAAGTACAGCCATGGTTTGTCCTGCACTTACGGGGGGCAGAAATAAACGGCACCATGGGCATGCTTGGTTAGAGTGGGGTGCAGTCACCTGGCAAGGGCTCATCTGGTGGAAAGGAAGAGCAAGTGGGCTCCTCTGGCCCCTTGGCAGGTCTGTGGGGCTGAGGAGTGTGTGAGTGGAGAACCAGAGATCTGGCAGGGGATTTGTCCTTAGCTTTGGACAGAAGCATGTGAGGAGACTTGGCCCCTTTGCTCTGAGTGTCATAGTGACTCCAGTGCTGAGGAGACATCTGCCTGCCAAAGCCTTCAGTTACACTGGAAAGCTGTCCCAGTCTAACTTGAATTATGGGGATCAGGGATTTGGGGTTTGGGGATTGTTTTTGGAGGTGTGTATCATGCTTCAGTTTTTGCAGGGTGCAGTGTGATGTGGGCTGTTCTGTGCACCTGGGGTGCTCTGCTTGTGTGTGGGTGCTGTAACATCTCACTGTCAGAGGCCTGCCTCCTGGTCTGGCACGATGGTTTGGGCAACCCAAGGCTACCTCTTTGAGAGGATGTGGGTTTACCTATACTTTAAATTCCTAGCTTGGCCCCAGCTCATGTGGGGTTAAGTGCAGACAGGTGCAGCTTTGCGTGCTATGGTGCTGTTTCTCTGCTGAAACATCTCAGGTGCCTTAGCACAGGATGTTATTCCCTTGCTAGGTTTCTCTATTGAGAGAGGACACCCAAGCTTTCCTCTTCTCCTGGCAGACATCCCATTCTGCATCAAAACAGAGCAGCACCTCTGGGCCACATGGTCCAGAACAATGCCTTGACCAGCATTGCTTTGAACTAAGATGTCAGGATGAGGTAGTTTTACAGCTCTTCTTGCCTGTCACCTTGGTGCAATTACATGCTGCAGCGTCCAGGCAACTTCCTTCTTAAGTGAAGGATTTCCAGGGTAGGAGCCTGCTAGCCCTCTCCTTTGCAGCCTGGTGCACTGGAGTTGGCTGGGACACAATTAAAATGTTCTGCATCTCTTACAACGCAAGGTCTCCAGGGCATGGATTTTTTTTGAAGGTTGAGATCAGGCCTATAAACCCCAAGATTAAATGTCTCTTTAGCTTCCCATAGAGGGAGTTGTTCTTTTAACTGCCTCAATATCAATACACCCAGTGTGTAGCAAGTGGCCCAATTTCTTTGTCTCCTGACATCCTGAACCCAGAAGCAGATGGACGTTAACCAGCTCTGATTAGTTGGGAGAATCAAGCATTAATTTTTTATACACCAGGACCACCTGAGTGACGGAAATCAATTACGACTGCCCCTCCCCCTTCCATATTTAATGTGGTGCCTCTGAGCAGAGATGGAGGGACCTGTTGAAATGAGAAACCCCTATTTCTTAGTTTGACCCTCTAGATAATTAGGGTTAAATTGATATGCTATCGCGCTGGTGACACATTTTATCTGCCTCTGTTTGTACAAGAGGATACAATAGTGGAGGAAGGACCAATTTGTGCCCTGCTCTAGCTAACCAGACAGAGATAAAAGGTGTCACTAGTATGATAACGTTCTTGCATCATGCTCCTTTATTGTTGCTCAATTTGCCTTTTTTTTTTTTTCCTTTTTTTTAATCCCGTTCCTTTTCTTTCAATACCCTTGGTCATATTTTAACTCCATGCCATCGCATAATGGCGCCCTGCTAAATGTGTGTGGAGATAGGCAACTCTGGCTGACAGCCTTCCCTGATAACTGAATTCCAGCCCATCCATCACTAGGCTGCTCTCCTTAACTTAAGGAAAGTGATAACTAAAGCAAGGCCGTTTATCACCGCCGAGCTGTGCGCTTCTTGCCGCCTTGGAGAGAGCTGGCTTCAACAGGAGAAATGCAGCCATGTCACCTCGCCTCCTATTTGCATCCCGTTCATCTCCAGGCCCCATTTACCCTGCAGAGTGAAGGAGCAGGGCTGGGTAGAAATCAGAGCGTGGGCTGATGAAAACTCGCTGAAAATGATGCAGAGTTACCACTGCTGACCACAGTCTAAGAAGGACTTGAACTTAGTTGGGTGGTGGAGGAGAGCATGCCAACCTGATGTCACTTCCTTTTCTGCCCAAAAGGGATCTGCACTTTGGGAGCAGGCAGAGGTTGTGCACTCCTGTCTCTGCTGCTGGGAGGGCAGAGTATCAGAGCTGCATCGGAGGCTGGAAAATCCCACAGCCATTTTCAAGTTTATCAAGTGCAGTCATACCTGAAGCTCTGGCTGTTTGGCTGGCAGGAGGGGTTTGAAAGTCAGCTTCCTTTCCAAGGAGTGAGTGCTTCAGTGTTTGGGGAGGCAGTGAATCCTCATTCACAAACTGGAAGGACCATGGAAAGTTAAAGGCAGTGAAATGTGTCATCATTTCTCTTCTCCTTTACCTGAGGGAGGGCCAAATCCTGAGCTCTCTGCTCAAGCAAAGCTGCCCCCATTGAGCAAGGTCAGCTCTAGCAAGAGCAAGAAGCCATACTGAGCATAAGAGCTTGTTTATCAAATGAGCTCAAGTAAATGGTGGCCCTGATAAATGGACTTACTTCCTTATAGGCCATGGCACTTCTGTTCCCCAGGACAGCCACAGATGTGCCTTACTCACTCCAGCCTGGAGAAAATGGTGGAGAAACTCTTGCCTCTTCACCTGGCTGAAGAGTGGGGAGGAGGACCACTGCAGCTCTGATGAGCTTGGAGCTGGGGAAAAGACATTGTAGGAGTGTTTTCCTTCCTGTAGCTGGGGACCCACTATTTGTGCAGTGAATGCCCCTAGTTCTCTGTGCTGGGAGTGCTGCTTATCCAGACGAGACTAGACCCATATAAAAATCCTTTGCTAATCCCTGTAGAGTGGCTGTGTCCCCACTGGCCTGGAGCCACCAGGCCTGCATCTTCCAGCTTGGGGAGTAGACTGATGCTTTGGTTCATGCTGCTGACAGTCTGCACAGGTTATGGTGTGAGTGTAGGTATCCTAGTGCTTGAAAAACTTGGAGGAGCTCCTCTGGTGCTGACATAGAATGAGGGGAGCACAAGCAGGGAGGGGGAGGGGGAATGTCCTGAGGTCACACGGCTTCACAGGCAGTTTCTGGGGTTGTTACTTGTTTGCAAAAATGCATCATTTATTTAGTTGACATATTTATTTGGAGCATTTATTTTCTCCAATTAAAGACCCACTGTCCAGTGCCCAGGGCATACTGCCATCAGTCTCAGGCTGGAAATAGAACCAGACTGTCCAGTTTGCTGGGTTTTTCAGTCCCACAGGGATGGCAATGTTTTAGATGTCATTCATTGCACTGGGTGGTTAGCTGTCAAGTCCTGTGGCTAACAAGAACAATGCTGCACTCACTTCTCCTGGGCCCTATCCAGGTGTTAGGTGAATTGATAATTATTTCTCTAACTGGAGCTAGGCTGAGACCTGTATTAATGAAAGCCTCTTGGGGTGGGAGGAGAAACTCAGCTTTTAGTAACATACCTTTTGCTAACTTCTGTCATCATCTTCTCTAGCTAAATGTAAGGTGTCTAAGAGAGGTTGAGCTAATCACATGTCTGCATTTAGACCAGTTGTTTGATTTAGGTGGTTCCTTTTCTTGTGATCTTTTTTGATAGGGGCACCAGTAGAAAGCAGCTTTCCTGGAGAGTTTTCTTAGCATGCTGGTTGGGGCTGGTGGGGTCTGTTCAAGTATAGGATGTCTTGGATGTATATGTAATGGCTGTAAAATGCATGGACCAGGCCACTATTTATGTGACAGCTGTCACATTGCAAGGAGTGACTCCAGGTGGTTTATTTCAGTGCTTACATCAGATGAGCCATGCCCAGAGATGTGTGTCAGGCTGCATTGCTTACCCTGCAAATTGCCATAGACCTGCTTGTAAGCTCGTTTTTTTGTCAAGCTCCCTACTTACAAAGAGCTGCCTCTGGTCCTTCTTATTCAAATGTGTTTGCATGGCTTAAATTATTGCTCCTAAATGATGACACTTGCATCTTCTCAGGACCAGGCATATGGGCAGTCTACTCCTTTCATAACCTAATCAGGGCAAATGTGGTACACAATTGGATCCCAGTGTGTGCTGGATCTGTTGGTCACATTTTCCCAGGAAATTCCCCTGGATATGTTTGCCAGCTTTCTTCATTTCCTTCCCACAGAAATGGAGGTGTCACCAAAATCAGACCACTCTGGTACTGCACTACTCTCACATTGTCTGCAAGTGTATTATCTGTGCCGTTCCTTCATCTCCTTGCTTGGGGAAGCATCTAGAGAATTGCTGCCCTCTTCACCAAAGGGTTTGGAGCTGGGCTGAGCACTCAGGTGCTGCCTGCTGCGTTGATGGTGGTGTATCTACCTTGTATCCACTTCTGACCAAAGCTTGCTCTTGAATTTCAGTCCTGAGTCTGAAGTCTAGTCTGGACTACTCACCCTGTGGAGAGCGGGAGAAGACTTTGCCCTGGATGTGGTGGTCTGTGTTGGGATATTTGAGCAGCTGATGCTGGCAGTCATAGCTCTTCCCTCCTCCTTTACAGCCTCCTCCTACAGCCCCCATGTGCCTGAGGAAGTCGGGAGATTCCCCACCCGCCTCTGTTTGCAAAAGCCAATTTCTGGGGTTGTGACTTTTAACATGCACAAACAGCTCTAATTTAGTCATTTATTTAGTTGACATATTTATTTGGGATGTTCGTTTGCTTCAGTTAAAGATCCTGTGACCAGTGCCCCAGGCGTGCTCAGCAGTACATGAATGAACAAGATCCATCAATTACTCTTGATCAGATCAAACTGGCTGGGAAAAACTCACATAACTCATGTCCCTGCACAGGCTCGGATGGAGCCACATGGTTTGCAACTCAGCCTTCCAAAGCTGAGTGGCACGTTGTAGCTCCCATGCAAACACACTGGAATCAGTACAGTGTGGGAGAAACAGCTTTCCTGGGGTACTGCTGTCCCTGCAGGCAATCCACCTCCCTTACCAGTGCTGTTGTGTTTTAAGCTCTATTCCATTGGCTCGCTGTACAAAGGGAGAAGGTAAATACATGTGTGGGCAGCTCTGGCTGCTGTGCTCAAACCCCTAGTGAGACTGTGCAGCACCCTGCATCTTCAGAGTTGTGACTGGTCTCTTCTTCCAAGCACCTACTTGGAAAACAACCTCCACTTTCTTAGCCCTAAAACATTGGTCCTACAGCATTGCTACACAAAATCAAATATTTTGTTGGCTCCTCCCCTCCCTCATGTCTCATTTGGTGTTTTAACTATAAAGGCCAAATGCAGAAGCAGCAGGGCATGACAGGTGAATTGTCAGTCCTTCTGTCTGCCCTGTAAGCTGTTAAGCAGGATGGTTTTTCAGGGATTTGTGGTGGGTTCACTTAACTAAGGACAGCCTGGATACTCCAGTCATGTTTGTGTGTTAACCACTGTGGAGAAGAGCTGAGCGCTGCACTTGCTGTTCAGAATGTTTAGTCTGAATGGTTTCAGCAGCCTAGATGTGGCTGGATGTATATAAGTCTTAAGCAAAGCTGTGCTCTCATGAGATTTTTTTGCCAAGAGCTATGGTCCTTCTGATGTGCAGCATGTTACAGCAGACTTGAGGA
The DNA here is from genome assembly GCA_013400415.1 of Scytalopus superciliaris. Classification (NCBI taxonomy): domain Eukaryota; kingdom Metazoa; phylum Chordata; class Aves; order Passeriformes; family Rhinocryptidae; genus Scytalopus; species Scytalopus superciliaris. The sequence continues at coordinate 2,346,876 of VXBX01007997.1, read as the reverse complement.
TCTCTTCCATCTCTGAACAAAATCCACTTAAGAAAACAGAGTTTGTGTTGTCAGGACACTGATTGAATCAAACTTGCTCTCTCTTCTCTCTTACAGGTTACCAGGACAATGCCAGTACTTAGGGCTGCCGGTTGCTGATTACTTCAAACAGTGGATTAATCTGAAAAAGGTATTTCTGTGCAAACTGCCGTGGTCCTTGTCTCCCTCTCTCCCTCCTCCCCTTGTCCTTCACTTTTCCTCTTTAAGGAGGTGTCTAATAACTACTGCTGTTTTGCATTGAAATGAGTTATTTCCTCAGAAGCTGGGCTGAGCGAGTCCTCCAGCTCCCTATTGTATCTCCTCTAATAGAGTCTTACTGTACTTGATGGGATGTGTTCTGCAGCTGGGGAAAATCCCATTGTGGCAGGCACAGTGCGATGTCTTTGCATAATAGTGGGACACTGTGAGACCCCTTTTCGGTGAAGGTTGTGTTGTCACTGGTGTTGCTGACTCTGTTTTGTTTTGCAGCCATATAAAGCTTCTCGGAACATGATTCCCTTCAGTTCTAATTCTGGTTAATAAATGTGGAAATACTCCAATATAAAAATCAGCATTTCCCTTTGTGGTGTGGGGAAAGGGAGATGTCTCAGCAGCATGTCCACTTAAAGGACCAATGATCACTTTATTAAGCAAAATATCTGGGACTCAGTACTGTCTGGTTCCTTGTCTTTCTTCATGCCTTCACTGGGTGGTTAAGGGACAGCCTACTGTGCATCCATAAAATCTCCTCTGGCACAGCTGCTCCATCTGCACTGAAAAATGTGGTGATGCAATAAGACACAAGCCAAAGTAAGAAGAAAAGAGCAAGTGTGATTACAAGCAGTAGCAGGGTGAGGGAGGAGGCTGCAGTCTGTGCACAAGAGAAAACTGGTGTGGCCCTTCTGGTTAAACCTTTGAATGAGTAAGATTCCCTTTCCCCATCCAATTTATTGCTTTATTTGTGTTTCTATGCCTTTTCTTGGTAATTAGGGGTCTCAGTAATTGAAATTTGCTTATAAACAGCTTGTTGTTCTTATGGACTTTTCTTTTGTTCTTTTATTTATTTATTGTTTTAAATGGAAGCGTGAGTGACAGGCTGAGCGGCCACAGAAGGACAATTTGCATGATCTGTTCCATCAAATAGGGTAGAACATGAACTTAACAAGGGATGCTGGCAGCACATTCCTGGCTGAACTTGTCAAAGGGTCTTGTATTTCCCTGCTGTCAGAGCAAATCTTTTGGCTGATTGCTGGTCCTTGGTAAATGAAATCTGAAAGCACATTGGGGCATTCTGCAGTTCAGTGACCATTAATGATCGCCATTTGAAGTTCACTAAACTTCCGGTGAATGGATAGCAGCTATATAACCAGCAGGTTGATGGCTGCAGAATATTAATACTTTAAAAAAAAATCCCTATGTACTGTGATGTTTGCTAAGAAGTAGGTTGATCCAGTTCCTCCTCTGGGCTTCTGGATGGATGACTTACGGCTCTTTCCCATAGTTCAAGGTTCCTGAATTTAGTTTGTTAGGAGCTGGGATTCACCATAACGTGGATGCCCAGACAAGTGGCTGGCTGTTCTTCAAGATGGGCATTCATGTGTTGCAAGTCAGCAAATACTGTGACACCAAGCTGAGGGTTGCTGAGCATCCATGAAATCCTAAGCATGGAGGTAAAGGCAGGAGCAGGAGAGAAGCTGTTGCGGTGAAGTGTTCCTCTGCCCAGCTCTCTGAAAGGGTCACATGCTGAGCATGTAGGATGGGGGCAAGTGGGTGGGATTGTCCTCCTTTGTAGATGTGTAACTTGGAAAGGAAAGCTTCAAGCTCCTTCAGATGATGTGGAGAGGGAATGTGAGAGAAAAATGTTCATCTTCCTCCAACCTCTCTAGTCTCTTAAAAAATGCAGTTTTTCTGACACTTCAGTATCTGATGCCCTCTGACACAGTGTGGCGCTAGGGACCCAGTCTCCCTCTGGGAAGTGACCCATCTTGCAGAGAAGAGCAGGGACCTTCCCTATCCTGTGGCTAAGAGCTGCTTCTCCTGGGACTTACCCCTAGGTGAGGATCTTTCTACGCCACTCACTGCTTTCAGGTGCTTGTGGGGCAACTGCCTATGTGTTTTCACATACGGAGGATTTCCAGCCTAGATAACTAATTCTGTTCAAGCAGACAGACCCAATGGAGCCTCAGCCTCTATTGAGTGAGCTCCCAGTGTGAGACAAATAAGAGAGGACAGGTAACTAGCCCCCCTGTTCTTCCCTGCATAGCTCAGGTGGCCCCTTTTCCCCTCCCTCTGGCATGTTCCTGACTATAGAAATACCTCCTAGGCTTAGTCTGCCTCTGACCTGATCCATGAAGTGAAGGTGTTGGGGGAGGTGTGGATGTGGAGTGTGAAACTGATGATTTCTAGGTCATGGATAATGCAGAGACTTTAATGTTTCAGATGTCAAGAAAACAGACACATGTGACAGCAGTTTCCTGCAGGATGGCCCCACCTGCATCTTCTGTCCCTCCTTTGGGTCTCTGCTTGTGAGCAGTGATAACAAGAGGACTTTTCTGAGTTAGTGTGCTCCTTGTGCAAATACCAGGCAACACAAGAGTAGGATTCCACAGAGACGTGTTTGTATACCTATGCATAGTGCAGTAGCAACAAAATACATTCCAGATTCCCTCTGCCCATGCACACACAGCTTCAGATTCTCTTTTTCTCTGTTTTGCATCATTTTAAGAAACAGTCCTTGTCTGTACTCCCTCTGCCAGAGTGTGGGATGCTCCAGAGCTCAGCGGTCCTTCTTCCCACAGTGGTGAGACAGTCTCTCTGTCAGGGTTCATTGGCCAATAAACTCTTTCCCTTGTCACTGCTGTGCTGCAGGAGCAGTTGTGGCAAGAACCCTGTGCCTCCAGGCAGCTTTCACAATTTCCAAGACTTGCCTCTCAGGCAAGCTGAAGACAGAAATTGCCCCCGCGAGCTGCCACGCTTGTTTTGCCTCAGGCAAACCTTGTTGGATTGATCTGGCCATGCAGGTGGTGGAGAGTTCCACACTTGATTGCTGCAAAGGTGGCCGCAGTGTCTTGGGATCTGTGAACAAGTTTCGGTGGAAGACAGAGGGGAAAAAAGCTGCCTGTGCACTTGACTGTGTTTGCTGAAGTTTTACTTTGCCCTGTGCCCCCCCAGCCTGCTAATGCATCCCTTCCATCAAGCCTGATCGGTGTTTGCTGACATTTTTAATGTCACTGAGCGATCTTGTATCTCTAGTGAACTGTCAGTGTAGAGCTGACTCGGGGCAGAGAGTTTATCATGTTCTTCACTTCGATTAGCTCAGCCTTGTGGGAGGGCAACAGAAAGCAGAGGAGGCTTTCTTTGAATGCTGCAACATTTCAGATATCCCCCTAAACCATCTCAATAGAGAGCCACCATCCCATCTGCCAGTTCTCCTTAGGAGCCTGTCATGTTGATTCACAGAAGCCCTGTGGGTTAGGACTGAGGTGCACAACCTGAGCTACATCACTGGAGCTGGGTGCCCAGGGTGGATATAACAAAGAGCGCCTCATGTCAGGAGAGAGGGGCACCAGTGGAGTAATATACACAGAAAACAGGAGGCCATGGGTCAAGATTTCTGCAAAAAGGAAAGCTGCTGCATCTAACAAGCTACAACCAAGCTGCTGCCCCAAGAGTACGCTCAGGTAGCCTGGACAAATTCATTAGTGCGCATTCTAACACAAGGATGAGCTCTCATTTGCGTTCCCTCTGCTCTTTTGGGAGCCTCTGTGGTTTGTTGTTCCAGGTCCTGCTTGAGTTAGCAGCATGGTTGGTCCTGTGATGAATCCTCACCACCAGGGCTGGAGTCAGTGTTGTGTTAGGCTGAGGACACAATGCCTGCAATTGCAGGGTGGCCAAGAGCCTGGAAATGGGAAACCCAGCGGGCAGCAGAAGTGTCACCACCACCAGCCTGGGAGCACATCATGGAGAGTGGTTTGATGGAGGGAGAAGGAGGAAGCAGAAGAGTGAAGATAGATTTTCTAACAATGAGCTTGTGCAGGAAAAATATTAGAAGGATGATGATGGTGTCAAAACGGCCAAACCAAGGGTCTAACCCAGATTGCCTCCATGCCAGAGGCCAGTAGCTGGTGCTTGCAGGTGTAACAGGGAGAGCATGGCTCCAGTCAGCTTTCTTTGATTCTCAGCAATTGTGTCCTCAAGGACTGACAGCTGTCCCTGTACCAATGTGTCTAGCACCCCCTGTTTTTACCACATCTGTCTACCAGAAACTTATACATCCTTTTCTTAATCTGCTCATGCTTTCAGTTTCTTCAGCATCCTGCAGAAATTACTTTTGCTATTTAATTATGCATCAATTATACTCTATTTACTCAGATGTTGTGTGAAGATGCAGGTTCCTTTGTTTCTTTTAAACCTGTCAGATAATTTTCTTGGGCCTTAGGTCTTGCACTGTGTGAAAGAACAAGTGTTTCTAGTTCTGCTCCATAATGTTATTCTTGATTTGAGGCCTCTGCCATATTCTTGTTTAGTTGTCCCTCCCAGCACAGCAAAACTTGTCAGAGGGTAGGCTCAAAGGCACTTGCAGGCTCTGTGACTCTAGAACTGGCTTGTGGAAGTTATTTTTAACACTGTGTGCACTATTCTGATCTTCCATTTTTTCTGCGGATGTTATGGAGTTAAAAGATGAGTCTTATGTATCCACTCGGGGTTTTATTCCTTGTTTTCCAAATGATATTTATTTTTTTAAGAAAACCAGTCTTCATACCCATCATAGAGCTGTCCCTTTCTCAGAACGGCTGTCCTTACATATTTAACCATCTTTGATTTCTGTTCACAGGATGCCTCATGTCTTTAGATACAGCAATAGTGGTTGCTTTAGGAGTGACAGAACAGTGGTCCTGGTTTGACATCCTCCTGAAATCCAGGAGAGTTTTTATGAAATTCAAGCACTGAACGATATGTGTGAAGGACTGCAACTTTCCTTCTCTGGGCATGATAAAACAGAGTTGACAGAGCCTTGGGGAGCACAATGTGACCATGCTGGGATGCCATGGCTTTGTGCAGAGTTGGCATTTTCCAGGGCCAGCCTTTATTGATCTGTAGATATTCCTGGTTGGAAGCAAACTGGTAATACACATGCACAAATGTTTTAAGGTCACCTACTTGCATTGTGACATCTGACAGAGGAAGCATGTAATAGGATGTTTTTGTTAATATTTGGCTACTAGAAATAAACATCTTAAACAAACAAAGATTTGCTAACAGCTTTCTATCTCTCCTCTGAATTAACAATTCTTTCTGCCTCTGGGGTGGGAGGAGGAGATCTAAGTGCTTCTCAAGCACTTGGTTCTGAAGTGTCTTGGATGAAGATCATTGAAATGGCTACAGCTGAGAAATGGTTTATGTATTAACCCATATGCCTGGTAGTTGCTTTTGTGAGGTTTAACTTCTTGAGGACTTACAGTGATTGTTATCAATTGCCTGTTTATTGAGTTATTGGCTGCAGGGAACAAAATACCTAGTAAGGTTAGAAATGCCAGAGGAGGATTAAGCAGAGTCTGCCTAGGCAGAGTGCTTCATGGCCAAAGCATCAATTGTGTGAATAGATGTTGCCTCTTAACTGTGAAGAACTGCTCTTACACCCATGGTGCCCAGTGCTTTGCTGGTTTGCAGCACAGGGCATGTTCTGAGACTGTCACACCTTCCTTCAATGGGACCAGGGCTTGCCTGGCTCCTCACCCCATCTGTGGAATTCTTGGCTTTGGAAAATCTGTCTCAGAAGGCAGGAACGGGTTGTGAAAGGAAACAAGGAGAAGCATGACTCTGGAGTTAAGGGGACAAAGAGTATCTGTTTCATGGAGATGAGGAAAGAGAAGTGTCTGTGCAATGGCATTGGTTCATAGTTGGAAGGAAATGGAAGGAATTGCTTGTAACAGCAAAATGACTGTGTTTAATAAATACTTTGCTCTGTATTTACAGAAAGGCTGATGTTGCCATATTGCTGAGCAAGAGGTTTGCTGTTGCAATGCGATTTTTTGATAAATTTAAGTAGTGACTTTTGGTTGGCATTTTGCATAGCAGGTTTACAAGAGTTTTAAAGAGCTGGCTGAGATGCCCTGGACTATTAATAAGTCTTTGAATATGGGGGAAGTACTGGAGGACTGAAAGAAAGCTAATGTTGTACCAGTAATTTAGAAGGGCAAATGGGATGACCGATGAAGTAATTATAGCCCTATCATCTTGACATTAATTCTGGGCAAAGTAATGAAAAGCCAGATATCATAGTTGATTAATAAAGAATGAAAAGAGGGTAATATAATGCCAATCAATGTGGATTTATGGAAACTAGATCTTTTTCAAACTAACTTGATATTTTTTTTATGAGAATACATGTTTGGTTGATAAAGGTAACCATGTCAATATAATATACTTCTGGAAGGCATTTGACTTGGTACCTTATGACATTTTGATTAAGAAACAAGAGTGATACAAAATCAACATGGCACACATTACATTGATTAAGAAAGAGCAAACTGACAGCTCCTAGCATTTAATTGTAAATGGATAATCATCATGGAGTGCATGTCTTCCTAGTGGGGTCCCACAGGGATCTATTTCTCAGACCCCTTGTATTTAACACTTTTATCAATGCCCTGAAAGACAACATAAAAATCATTTTCGATAACGTGTGCAGATAGTGCATCCAGGAGGCAGCTGCTGTTGGATTTATAAACAGGCAATGGTGAGTAGGAGCAGAGGAGCTGGATCATTTCTTTCTTTGGGACTGGTTTGACCAAAATGGGTTACTGAGTCCCATCACAGCATCAGAAAGAATTCTGGAAACTTGACGACTGGAGGAGAACTGCAAGACCCATGGGAACCCTTGCCATGCGGTAGAGACCCCAGGAGCCATTTAGGGTACCAGGGAGAAGGGTAAGGGAGACTTGGCTGTAGTGCCTGAATATCTGAAGGGAGAGCCAAGATTTGACAAGAGCTTCCTTCCCTCTAGCAGACAAAAGCATAAGCAGTTCAGTTCCTGGAAGCCAAAGCAAGGTAATTCAGGTGCAGATCTTTACGGTGTGGGGTAATTAACTATTGGAACAACTTACCAAGGGCTGTGGTGGATTCTCCAGCTCAGGAGGGAAGGCTTTTTCTTAAAAACATCAGCTCTGCTTCAGACAGGAATTTGGGGCAGTCTCGTGGCCTGGGTCAGGCTGGCCGATTGTGGCGGTTTCTCCTGCCGTGATGATCTTTGAGTGTCTGTCTCAGCACAGCTCTGGCCGCTCTGTTCCCTTGTGGTGAGAGCGCTCTCAAGGGCTCCTGACTTGGGGGAGCACAGACAGCACGAACACCACAAGGCTGAGGATGGAGGGGGTGGCATCCTGGGGAATGTGGCACCTCTGGAACATGCAGATGAGCCCTCCTGTTCCGGGGCTGGAGCACAGCAGCCATCCATGACTTCTCCTTTAAATCTGTCGTGCAGCTGTCTGAACTCTGAAATTTCTTTCACTCTCTCCCTCGCCTTGTTAACATGTGTTGCCTTTGGGGTAATCAGGGAAAAAATATTATGTCCTTTTACAATTACCAGGTTTTGGAATATTAAAATGTCTCTCTGCATCGGCAGTGTTATTTTGATTGGTATTCTAACCTTTGACTAGCCCATAAAGCGAGCCGCTCTTCAAGCCAATATTGCAGGACTGAAATTTAATTCCGAAATGATTCCAGATAATAGGGAGACAGATAATATATGCATGAAGGATATTATGTTTGGACTAAATGCAGCAGGGCCAGGGCTTGGGAGTTGAATAATAGCCCAGAGTGAGTTATAATCTGTGGGACAGAAATACCTTACTGTCAGGGCCAGGAGAGGAACTCTTAAATCAAAGGGAGGGAGATGAGGAGGGAGTCGAGGATAGTCATCTCAAAGGGAAAGGGCATCCAGGAGAGGCCTTAAAGGAGCAGCCCTCTCTGTCCTTCTGCAGAGCAACCTGTCCTTTCTTGCTTATTTAATAACGAGTGCTGAGTAAAAATACATTTCCAAGGAAAACCAATAGGCAGGAGAGTCTGGAAATTCTTGGCAGTCTTTTCCCTTTTGTCCTCCTGGACATGTTAGAAGAAGTTACAGCATAAGTTGATGCCTCAGTTTCCCTAGAAGCTGTAACCAGATGGACCAAGGGATTGTGGATGTGGTGGGTTTGCAAAGTAGAGTGTGCATATAATGCAGAGTAACAATCAGGGTTGGTTTTGACATCCAGTTTCACATAAAACAAAGGAAGCAGAGGCACAGTGTGTGGGCTGCATGAACGTTTCAGGGCTCTGGCCTTGACCTTCTCAGCCTAGGACTCACTGCCAGGCAGGGCTGTCTCCCTCCTTCAGAGCTTCTGCCCAAGCTGATGGTGAAGACACAGAGCAGGAGTAATTTGTGTGACAGCTAAGATACAAATTCAGTGCCTTTTAATCACTGGAGGTTGTAAGAAGCACCACGTCCTTCTGGGCTTTACGTTCTGGGGAAGGAAACTTGGAGTTTTTACTGTTTACTCCTCTGCAAGTAGCATTTTGTGCTTTGCTGGCAGCTTCCAAGCGTGATGAGGCAGTCAGCAGGGTGCTTTCCACTCTGCAGTAGCCCAGTCGTATAACTTTAACCTGCTGGGCAAAGCATTGGGAGTTTTCTGTAGCTTGACTTCGCAGAGCATTGCAGATGGCCATGCTGCCAGCTGTCCTGGGAGGAGAGGAGCTGAGCAAGTGGAGATGGAGAATGATCTCTGCTGCTGGGGTGACACAAACCCATGTCAATATAACAGGCTTTGGCTCAGTGGCAGAAGCTTATAGTTTCAAAGTAATGATCCCAGCCTTGCATTTCATTTCCTCTTCCAGCAGTCTCAGGAGCTGGTTGTGCTGTAGCTGAGAGGGGCTCTAGATTCAGCCTGGAGGCTTCACTGGTTTTGGATTATTTGAGTGATAACATACATGCCCATCCCAGGAGTACAGAAATGAGCAGTGTCCATTTTCTCCTAAATCAAATGGTTTTGTGTGTTTCTCTCTCCTAGATTTTTTTTTTTGATCTTTTTTTATTGCATTCTGAAAGCACGGGAGCAATTCCTGTAGAATGTATGTTTGTACAAATTGTTCAGAGAGAAAAAATTATGTGACCCCCCAGAAGGTTAATATAAGTTCTTGGTTTTGGTTCACAAGACAGTAGCTAAGTTGGCTGGTTTGCAAAATAGTTTAGTAATTCCTTTGCATACTTCATTCAGGGAGGACCTTGCACAGGTAGAGAAACCCAGAAGGGAACAGAAGAAGGGTCAGACAGCAGAAAGATGTAACCTCCAGAGGGAGATTGAGGGATCTGGGATATTCAGCTGAGGGAAGACAAAGCAGAAATTATTTGAGGAATGAAAGTGCTCAGAGGAAAGGAAAAGTTTATTCTGGCTGGTTGTGGTGAACAGTTCTTGGTCATGTCTACTGCAAGGAGATCAGTAAACAGTCTCCATGAATGGGAGCAGGGATAGCTCTTCAGCTCTTGGGAGTTTAGAATAATCTCATGGGCATGGTTTGGGTGGAGCTGGCCCTGCCTTGAAGCAGACAGTGTGGGTCATCACTTCTCCCTTCTTGCCCGCCCTCTGTGCTATGACTTCCTTTGCCCTTGCACTTGGACACAGGCTGCCTGCTTTCCTTGGAACACATGACTGAAACTCAGAGTATGTGAGCAGGGAAGGAGGGGTGGTTGCCTTGAATTCCACATACAGTCTCCACTCCACTCCTGATGCTGTCTGCCCAGATCCCATGTGTTTGTACTGGGAAAATCCTAAGATAGACTTTATTATTTGGCAGTGCCTTTGTGCTTCAGCAAGGACCAGGGACTCCTGGTGCCACATGTGATAGAGAGGACTCTTGGATAAGGCTGGCAGGTGTTGATTCAAGAGAAACTGAGGAACACCTCAGTTACCTCCCTTGTCCCTGTGCAGCCTGTAGCTACTGGATAAAGCAGAGTGTAATTTGTTGCCTTTGAGCTTTTTCTAACCAAGGCAAAAGCTTTGTCTGCTAGATGAAATTCTAAGCAGCAGTTTACTGAGCACACCGAAATGGTTGATTTACTGAAAGCATCCTTGTCTGTGCAAGTGGTTGGAGGCAGGTTGGCATTGGTGGTTATTCCTCATGCACATTGCTGTTGCTACAAGCAAAAGGTAGAGAAGCAGCTGCTCAGACCTTGCATGCTGCTCTTCCTGCTGAGTACCATATTGCTCAGCTGTACCTTGCTGTGCCTGTGCTGAGGGACTTGAACATCTGTCCCCTGCACCGAGGAGCCTCCTGGTTCCCATCTGGCTGTGTGTGCACTGCTTAGACCTTTGCTCCGTAAGTCTGGTTACTGCTTGCAGGCTGAGAAAGGAGCCACACTGGCACTCATGGTCCTGCCCGTTTATGGAGGAGTGTACTGTAGGTGCCAAAGACAGAGTTTTGGAAAGAGCTTCATCCAGACTTGCCCTTAGCATGGCAGCATAAGGGCAAGTCAGGGGAACCACAAGTATGGTCAGAATTAGGCCCTCAATCTCCCAGTGAGCTGGACATCAGTCTGGCATTTCACCTGCGTGCAGGACCACGGCTCTGCCTGTGGGGCACAGGCACTTCTGGCAGAAGCTGGATGCCTCCAGTCTCACCTGCCTGTTTATGCGAAGGTCTGGGGCAGCCTGCATTCTCCCGTGTCTTGAGTACTGAGGTCAACTGGAGGGGCTGAGCCTTCTGCATGCCCTGGTACTGTGAGAGGGAAGCCTGACCCCAGGCCTGACACAGCTCCCTGCAGTCAATACCAGAGCAGGGCGAGAGGAGAAAGGATTAGAGGCAGGGCATGTTTTACAATAATCCTGCAACGTGTGCTGCATTCCAGGCCAGGAGGAGCTGGGAGTTGAAGGCACAATATGTGAAAGATGGCCTTTCCTAGACTCCCATGGGACAGGCAAGGGGCAGAGCATCCTTGCATCCCAACCCTTCAGCATAGCTGCCTAGTGCCTGGGAAAGGAGCTGTGACGTCTTTTCTCTGCATTTAAAAGACAGGAGCTCCATGTAGGAGCATGAAAGTGAACCTGTGCAGTTCTTCAGGAAGGCATAAGGGGTTAATCAGATTTTCTAGCCTTGGGGACTAAAACAGTAACTGGTTTAGTCCTCATTCTCCTGCCAAGCTGTCGTGGCTACAAAATGGGGAGTGCTGTCTTGCCATCTCCACCAGAGACAGCAGGCTGTTTTGTAGTAGCAATTGGCTTACCTCTAAGTGGAAAGAACTTTTTTGTTTTGTGTGAGGTGTTCCTGGTGCCCTGTACCAAGTGTGATGCTGTTTTGCTCAAAGGGTTGGGACTTTGCTGCTGCCTCCTTGGGTGGGAAAGTGTGGGTGTGCAGCCTCTGCTCTGTAGCACAGAGGCATACTGGGGCTTTTGCTTCTCATGGGCTCCATAAAAAGTGGCAAGAGATGATGAGCAGGGAGATCAGAGATACAGTAGTGGAATTTGTATATTAATAACTAACAGTACTTTACACTCATTAAATTAATTCATTAAATCCCTCAGAACCCCAGGGCTACTAAGCAAGTTTATTTCAGAGTTAGGATTGTAAGTCTTCTACCACCCTTCCCCCATGCTGTCACAGGACTTCTGGCTCCATCCTGGCTTTTGCTCTTTCCACTTGCAGGTTTCCTTGCTTGAGCTCTTTGCCTGCAGCCTGAGGATTGGATCTATCAGAGTGGCTTTCTAAGAACTGGCTGAAAAGTCTACAGATACGGCCTGCTTTTCTTTAGAAAACAACCTGCCTTTTGCCCTCGTCTGGGCATAAACTTCTGTTTGTGGCTGGCTGAGTAGGGCAGCTCTCATCACTCCAAAGCTTGAGCCCAGCCAGTGGCTCATTTTCCCAATTGCCTGGGCACTGTCTCCTACAGACCATGACCATCTTCTCCTTGGGTGCCCTGACATGAATGTTGTTGCCATATTTATAGGGCATCAAAAGCTCCTGAGCAAATGGTTATCCTGAAGTGATGGTGTGGTTTGCTGCACTGCAGCTTCCCACACACTCTCAGTATGCATTGAGTTCTCAGCAGTGTCCTTCTGGGTGTCAATAGATCTTGGGGGGCAGGATGCTTTTATTTACTGACAATGTTCATCTTCCCTTCCTTGTGTTCAATCATGTGTCGCAAAAGCTCATAATGATGTTGTTTGATGTTTTCTTGGGCATCCTTTCCGCAGATGAATATGCAAGTGTCACTCATGGCTGATGGATCAGCTCCACACTGCTCACCTTTCTTTGATCCAGAATACTCTGACATTCCTGCACTGCACTAAAAATACCTGAAAGCCACTGACTTCCATTAAGCCGTGCAGGACAGAATGTAGCTAAGCTGTTGTCTCTCCTGCAAGTAGTGGTTGACATCCCCAGTGGTTTACAGTGGTGTGGAGATGAAACCTCAGCGTGCTGTTCTGTCAGCACTGCTCCTGCATGCATCCTGCAGATGTATTTTTAAACAAACTGTAGTTATCTAGTGTATGGTTTTGTGCCAACTTCAGGAAAGCCTGTTCTCTGTGCTCTCCCAGTGTGGTAACCTCTGTCAGTCTGGCTCTGATTGATGCTATTAATATTTTAGAGATCATTTAGGATCTCCACCTTGGCTGTGCTCCTCACTCAGAGAAGAGCTGTCCTGTGTGGATGCCTGCACTGCCAGAGGAGTGTGTTTGCTGCCTGACTGCATGTTCTGGAGGAGGCAGGTCTGCAGGTTAGCAGGACCACCAGGACTAATGGTAGCACAAAACCTTGAAAGAGCTAATTGCTAGCCTCCAATAGATCCAGGCTGGGCCTTTCTTGGGATGTTCCCATTTGCTCTTGCCTTTTGTCACCAACTGCATTTGGCCAAGGAGCTTGCTATGGAGAGGTGTCCCAACACCTCTGTTCAGCCCTTCCAGTTACTGGAGCTCGCCTTGGTGGAACTGCCAAACCAAAACCAGCTCTGCATCTCTCCTGTGTTTTGGGTCTCCCTTTGCCATTGTGCCATGTATGATTTGGCCACATGAAGTTGGTTCTGCTGCATCATTTCTTGCCTGTGGGGACAATCAGTGCCAGTCAGGAGGTGACTGACATCCTCCGTTGGTGCTCTGCCGTATGCAGTTTCCATCTGCTTCACAGAAGCTGCACATGGATCCATCCTGCACCTCCTTACCTTGCACCCTGCTCACAATCTGCTTGAAGCAGTGGAGCTGTGTGGCCGTTCCTCTGGGTGCAGGGAAGCTCTGGTGATACATTCCTGGCTCAGCCTTCCCCATGGGGCCCAGCTACATCCAGCTGCGGAAATGGGGCTGATGTGCTGTGGAGGCAGGGGCTCCGACAGATCCAGAAGACAGTAAAGCCATGTGACTGAATACCAGACTGTGTTTGCTCTGCCTAATTATCAAAAGTATGAGTTTGTTCTGCTAGGTGCACATTATGCCTTTATTGTGGTGTAATTATGCCAGCTGCCTATGTTTAGTGTCATAAAAAGGAATAAAATGCCCATTACCCGCCTAAAGAATTCTTCTTGTGGGTTTTTTTTATTTTTATTGCTCTGGAGTACACAGTGGGGATATCTTTGATCGGCAATTCTCCATGCAAAATAGCTAGTGAAATACTGTGCCTTTCAGAGAGCTCCTCCAGCCAGCAGCCTGGAAAGGCAGCTGGCCCACCAGCCTCACCTGGCGCTGCCTCTGCCGCTTACTGCCAGCCCGATCTGGTGGTCAGGATGGTGATGCCACCACAATGCCACCCTGCATCAGCTCGACTGCCTTCCAGCAGCATTTCCCTGCTACCATCCAGGTCCTGAAGCTCCCTCCTGCCGACACAGCACCTGAGAGGTGCAGGATGCTTTCCAAGCCTGGGAAAAGATGCTGCGTCTCTACCTGCTGAGCTTTTCAGGAAGACACAATGCTGCCTGGGTCTGGCTGAGGTATTTTTACAGCAGAATGGTGTGTTGAGGAGTCCCACGCCCAGGGGAAGCACTGAAGGTTGTCAAGGGAGCAGTGCAGAGTGATGTGCAGGTGGGAGCCATGTGCTCCTTTGCCCTGCCTTGTCTGAAGTACTGAAAACATAAGACAAGTGGCATTAACCTGCCAATGGCCTGGTGGTGCTCTTGCAAGAGCAGGGATGCTAAGCCTCAGCCCCTGGCCTGCTCATGGCTCCTGCAGTTGGATTTTGGCTGCTTTTTTGTTTCTTGTGGTGTCTAAATATCTAAGGCCATGTTTCTGTGGTGTTGACAGATGCCTCGAAGGAGCCACGTCCTCCAAGAGCTGAAGTTCTGTGCAAACATCAATTACTGAAACACATACCCTGCCACGGAAGAGCAGCAGGGGGGCTTGCTTTGTGTGTTTAAATCCTAGGGGCATTTTGGTGATATTAAGTAATTTCTGATGGAAAAAAAAATACTGAAACCCTCATATCCAAATCCCACATCTTTAGAGGTTGTTAAAAGCTGCCTCTCTTCCTTTCCTGCTTCTAGTCGTTTGTGTCTAATTGGAAACTGACTTTATTAGCCTCATTAGGAGTGGTTAGTGCTGGCTATAGATAGCTCTTAAATATATGGGTTTGGTGGATGGTAAATCTCTTGGTTTAGTTGGCTTGTTTTTCAACTCGATGATATTTTCAGCAGGTCCCTGGCCCCCTTAGCCTGGCTGTGCCACAGATACCTCACACAAAGTCCCTCTTAATTCCCTCCGCTTATTTTTTACGTCAGGTGTTCCTTGAAGTGGCCTTCACAGCTCTCCACCCTTTCAGCCGACGACTACGTCAGGGGAAGATGGACTTGTGCCTCCCTGCAGCTTCATTGCATATGCACACGCCGTCTGCCCCGGCGGCACGATTGCCTTGGTGAAGAATCCAAGGGGCTGCTGATAGCAATCATTGATTAAGAGGGTAATTGTCCTGAAAATTCAGATTGATCAAAAGGCAGAAATGATAACTTGTGTAACTGTGTTTAAAACCACGTCCTGTCAATAGGGGAGACTGAGACGTGGCGAGCAGAAAGCAGAGAGAATTGGATGTGCGAGCGGTGAGTGTGCCTGTGGTTCGGGGAGGAGGGGGAGCCATTCTTCCTTGGGGTCCGTAGCAGGATGTTTCTTGTCACTGACGCTGGGCTATTGGAGATTCAATCACTTTTATCTTCCCCTCTCTCTCAATCCAAATGCCTTTTCATATTAGAAAATTAGAATCAGCTCTGCTCATGCAAGATTTATTAGCTCTGCTGAGCAATACCACAGAAGAGTAAATGATGTCGCGTTTCAGGGGCTTTTTACACATTATGACCAAACTTGCAACTTCTTAAGGATTTTTCCATTGAGCCACTGCAGGATGTGAAAGGGATGGGGAGACAAACTTCTCTCTGGAAATAGTTCTGCACCAGTCCAGATGCCTTTTCTTTATTATCAGAATGATTGGATTTGGTTTCTAATACAGATCTTTTCTTTGGACTCAGTTTCTGTGCTTATTGCTCTGGAAATCAAACTTTAAGAATTGAGCCTGTTTATCACATTTTTTTTCTTGGTTCCCTTTGTAAAAACACTCTTCGATGCTAAAATGTGTGTCTTTGGAGCTCCACTGCTAGCTGGCACTCATTTACATCTGAAGAAGGCAAATCTTGTTTCCTGCTCAGTTTTTTTCCCTTGCATTTTGTACTGGGTAGCTGCTTTTTTAAATGCCTTCTGACCTTGTGTTGCATAGTGATGGTCCTGTGGTCTTCAGTCAGTAGATGCTTAAGCCCTCTAAAGACATGAATGAATTTAGGCTCGTAACACTCAGTAGGTATTATTGGGGAGATACTGAGGCATGGCAGGGGTTGGATGGTTTTTGGGTGAATCCGTATCAGAGATTGAAACAGAAATTAGGTCTCATCTCTCTTGTCTCCAGACTTCAGCCACAAGGCTTGTTTTCAAGGCTTTTCACTTTCAAATTGCTTTGCAAGCATTAAATCCATGCAGCATCCTTGTGGGCTGGCTGCACAGTAGAGTCACTCAGCTGCAAGAGTCAGAATGACCGGTTGTTGGGAGCTTCTGCCTGAGCTGCTGTTCAGTTTTTCTCCCATCTCAAAAATTAAAGTATTTGATTCACAGTATTTCACTGATGCTACACAAATCCCTGGTGCTCTGCAACAGTCCACTCCTCTCACAATGGGCATTGTGTATGGAGCCGCCATACAAAAATGGCTGTTGTCAAGGTAAACACCATTTTTCTGCTAGTTCTGGTTTGGAATATTCCCAAAAGGGAGCAAATTTTTCTCCAGCCATCATCATTTAGGAAAGCAGACAGCACCACACAGGAATGCTGATACCACTGCTCAGTGTTTCACACCAAAACCAGCATTAAACAACAGAAGCTGGAATCAAGCTGTAGAAGGGAATAGTTCATTCATAGCTTCATGTGCTGTCATCATCCTGCAGTGAAGCTCAGCACCTGCACCTGCGCTTCTGCCAGTCTTTTGTCTGTTCAGGTCTGACTTTTCCTTGACATGGCTGAGCTGCTGGGAGGATTGCAGTGCAGTCAGGGTGGAGGAGAGATTGGGACAGCCTCATGGTTAAGATCCTTTCTCTCACCTATCAGCATAGCCAACACAGGGCATCTGCATGGCTCATCATTGTGGGCTCCAAATGCTCAGCATCATCCTCTGCTTGGCAGGTTTAAAGGGACTTTTATTAACAAGCAGTGCTAATTACATTTAAAATAACACCATACCTGGACCTGTTCAAGTGCCAGTCTAACCTGGTGCAAAGTTTTGCCATTCATCTTTGCAAAAGGCATTTCTGAAGAGCTGCTTGAAACTGTGGCTGGCTGGCAGGGAGGTTTCTCATCAATTGTCAGTGCTTGGGAGGCAGATACACTTGACAAGCAGAAGGACTTGACTTTTTCCCCTTCCATGTACAAGCACTATGTATTATTCAAGGTCTTCTTAAGTCAATGCTGGGTTATTAATCGGTCGCTTCTCTGCATGTTAAATTTGCCTACTAATTTTGAGGCTCTGGAAGAGGACTGTGGGTACGAGCTTGCACAGTATTTTCTTTCCCTTCATAAGTCTCTGAACACCTGTGTGTGCAGTCTGGGACTGCTGTAACGCCTTACCTTGTGTTCAGACGTTGTAGTGCTGCCTGTGCACCAGCTGCCTGGGGAGGTGAGGTCCAAGTTGCCTTAATGTTCCCATTTCCAGATAGTCACTCATGGTGGGGGTAGCAGGGATAGGGCCAGAGCAATAAAAGTCTTGCTGAATCTTGAAGGACCAGGCAAGACCCCCACAAACCACCTCCTAAGGACTTAGGGATGCTACAGGCTCAGTAAAGACAGAGTGGTGTCCAGGTGTGGGGTGGGCATTGTATACAGCCCAGGAGGGGTTTGATCCATGACATAGGTGCTATCCACCTCCCCTTGGCTTCTGCTCTGTTTGCAGGCTGATGTAATGAGTTATTTGTAGCTGATTTGGAGACAGCCTCTGTGTCTTGGGACTCTCCCTCTCCTATCCCCCAGCCAGACTTCCATGCTCCAGTCTCCTCTCCCTCCACGAGCTCTGGCAGTGCTGCCTGTGGTAGGCAAGGCACGTGGGCCAGCTGTGCCTGCACGTTCCAGGAATCACGTCAGCAGTCATTACTTACATTACCTTGATTGGAAACAGTCAGTTATGTCACCGTCCATCATTGTGTCTCTCCCAGGAGACGCTGAGGAAGGAGGAGAGGAGCAGGAATTATAAAGCGCTTCTGCGGTGCTCCACCAATCCCACTGCTCTGTTGGCTGAACATCTGTCATCAGGCAGCTTGAAGAGAAGGTGCTTTGTCTGATGGATCTTCCCATTGTAGCTCCACAGGGAGGAGTCTTCTGCAACACTGAGACTGCCCCATGGGAAGAGCATTGGGGTCTTCTGCAGAGTTTAACATGAAAGGAATGATGATGCTGCCTGGAAAACTCTGTGGGGTATCACAGGAGAGCCTGCTGGGTATCTGTGGTTGCAGGAGGGGTTCTCCTGGCTGAGAGCTGCTTTGACCTCAGCAGAGCTACCAAAACTGTCTCCAGTACAAGTGAGTCAGAGTTTGGACTTGCACACTGTACCCAAGTATGGCTGGCAGAGGATTCCTGGCCATATCTCAAGTGGGAGTCTATTCTCCCTTTGACTGGGAGCTCCAAATTCCCCTAATGAGAATGAGATCTGGCTTTTGATGAAGAAAACTTATTTCTATTGGAAAATTACCTGGAAGGTTTCCAGTCCTCTCTCCCACAGTTGATTTGGGAGTTTGACTCCAGTTCCAGCAATGGGTGTCTTTGGCTGTGGTCCCCTTGATAGCTGGGGGTCAACATGTGGCAGTAGCTGTGTCCATCTGTGGTGGCAGAGCGCATATTGCCATGTGCACTGTGGACAACAGTTTGTCTGTCCAGCAGCCGGTGAATAAATTTGTGTCTGAACTCAGGATGGGTTTGAGAGAGTAAGAAGAAACAGGAGCTCTGTGGCCATAGCAGGAGGTGCTCCAGGGCTGTAAGACCAGGTTCCCCAAGGCTTGTGTAAGAAGGTCTGTCAAGGCTGAAAGCAAGAACAGTTTGAGAACATGTAGCCCATCAGGACACAATGGGATGTGGGGAAGACAGTAGTGCCTGCTTCTTTGTGTTTCATGCCATGTGTGTATTGGTCCTGGCACTGTGACTTTGGGAGAAATGCTACCTGTCAAGCACAGTGCTCACATTTTAACTTTCGTTAGCTGGGCAGAGAGCAAGGGTGGTTTGACAACAGCTGGACCTCAGTAAGCCCCAATATGTGGGTGTTCAACCCAGACTGGGAGCTGGCAGTGCCTCTCCAGAGATCAAGCATGGGAGGATGGGAGGAAGGCCAGGACAGGAGAGGTCTGCACCCAGAGTCTGAAGTAGGGAAAAAAACAAAGTTTCACGATTCTGTGTGTTTCTCCTGGGAGCAGCTCCACCAAAGGCAAACAGATAGTTCAAAGAGAGGTCTTAAAACACACAGAGGAACTGGCTGGCATCAGCAGTGGCACCCGGGTGCTGCACAGGAGATGTGTGTGGGTCGGTCATTGGTGGCTGAAGCAGCCTGGTCTCAGCCTATGCAAGGCATCTTGTGCAAGTACAGCCAGCAAGGTCTGACCTGTAATCCATCCTGTCATTTAAAGAACTTGCACTGTACAGAAGTGATGCTTTCTGTGTGCCAGAGGCATTGCTGCAGTTACTCTTAGCTGAGTTTGAAGAGCTCTTGTTGTCCTCAGCTTTAGGTGTAGGTGATGGTTTGCTGGATGGTCCAGGTGCATGGAGCTTGTTAGGCAAAGAAAAGATTGCAAAGGAGGAAGGGTGGGTTTCCATAGTGGGTAGATAGCTAGCGAAGTGAGTAAATACGTGCTATAAACATGTTCAGAGCATCTCCATGGGAAGAACCCAGCATAGCCTTTTTGAGTGAATAGAAAGAGAGCCCGGGTTCAGTTCATATGTCTGTTTTCATTTCTTTTCTTCTTCTGGTCAACTGTGGCTGTAGATAAGAGTTTTCTATTTGAAGTTCAGAAGGAAAGGGAAATCCATTGTTAGAAGGGGAGACTTTCTTTTTGCTTGATATCTATCTCCAGCGACACAGCGGAGAAGGAAAAGATTTGCTATGATAAAGGTAGCTTTAAGGAGAGAAAAAAAAAGGCACATTGAGTGTTGCTTTTCTCTGTACTTCAAAGCCTGGGGTAATATGGAACAGTGTAAAAGAAGAGAGGAAAAAAAACAACCTAGCCCAGCCTCTGCACGGGGGCTGAGAGTGCCATAATAGAGCATCATCCTGGCCAGAAATCTAGCGCTCTGCCTGAGCTGTTCATCTGGGCTTTGCATGGTGGTGTTCGGTGTGCACAGCACCTGCCAGGAGTCCATGGGGATGGGCTGCAAGGGGGCTGGATGCTCCTTGTGGGGGGAGCAGAGGAAACATTTTGCAGGTGTGCATCCTGTGGAAGGACGGAGCCAAGGGAAGTCACTCACTGGAAAGAAAATCAGGCGCTTCTGGAAGCAGTATGGGAAAAGTGTGCCAATAAACATTTAATTATTAAAATAACTTAGAGAGTGCATGGAGTGTTCAATACAGCGTGGCAGAGTGAAAAAGCTGAACAGCACAACTCTGGTGAAGGCTGTGGGGGGAAAATGGCAAAATGTCTTTATCCATGCACCTCAGAGCCAGTAGGATCATTTTTTCCCAGGGCTCAGTTATTTCTGAACAAAGCAGAGCAGAGGAGTGCTGGGGACAGGATGCCTGTGAGTGCCACCCCCTTGCTTGGAGCAGGCATGTCTAGCTCCATGAGCATACAGGGGGGCTGCAGCTCCACGATCATCAGCAGGACTGATGGCCCAAATGTAGGTTTGAACTGTGCAACACGGGCAGGGATAGGAGCTCCCTGACAGTGGACAAGGCAGGGAACAGA
This sequence comes from Scytalopus superciliaris, assembly GCA_013400415.1. Taxonomy (NCBI): domain Eukaryota; kingdom Metazoa; phylum Chordata; class Aves; order Passeriformes; family Rhinocryptidae; genus Scytalopus; species Scytalopus superciliaris. The sequence continues at coordinate 2,326,444 of VXBX01007997.1, read as the reverse complement.
GAGGTGCAGCCATGGGAACTGGGGCTTGTGACACCCTCATTGCAGTTCTGTGTCCACGTAGGCTTCCCCTTTCCTCTGATCCTGTGGGTGCCTTCCAGCCAGGCTGATGGCATCGGCCTCCATGTCTGCTCTGCTGCCATCATGGTTTTGATCTTCAGACCCATCCCAAGCTCCTGGCTTCTGGGACAGCCCTTGGCTATGTTAGCCTCCTGCTGCTCTGCCAGCCTGTCCTTGGGCTTGCTGAGCTGCTGGGACACCCCTGGAGCAGCCACTGGCTGAGACTTCCTTTTCCCCTCTATGAAGCTGAAGCCTTAAGAAAAGGAGAGGGCAAGTGCGTGCTGGAGGCTTTGCCTCTGTGGGAGTCTGGGAGGAGCAGGACGAGAAACCAACAAACTCATTTTCAGCACTGACCTGAGCAGAGGCTGGAAGTGAAAAGATTTCCAGCAAACCTGGGCTGGTCAGGGTTGCTAACGAGCCTTTCCTTTGAGCAATGTTTTACATTCTTTAAGGATCGCAGGGAGCTCTTGGGGAGAATCTGCTAAAGTAAATGGCAGAGTCAAGTGTGCCGGCTCCTTTCTTTCCCTTTTCTTTTCCCTTTTTTTTTGTTTCCCCTTTCTTGGTTCTCTTTATTATGTGGAGTTGCTCTGGCTCTTTCTCTCACTTCTGTTTCTCCTTTTGTTCTCTCTTTGTCTATTTATCACACTGTGAAGGTTGAAAGAGATGTTATTAATCTGGGAGAATGAAGGCAGGATTAGTGGTATGAATCGGATTTTGAGAGCTGTAATGATGGAAAGACTCGCTCTGCTGGCGGGCTGCGTGAGTTTGATAAATGGGGAGCACTCCAAACTGACTCGCGCCTTCCTCCGCACTGCTCGCTTTGCCCGCTGGGGCGTGCCATGCTCTCAGATCTGCCAGCCATCCCACACCGCTCCTACCTGAACCAGAGCAAAAAGCCAAGGGTAAATCAGAGACAAATATCTCCCATTGCACTTAAAGAGATCATTTCTTTCAACATCTTTTTCAAACAGAGTCCTGTCAAGTTCTTGGACAGCCTTGTGTGGAGGTAGGATCCTTCCTTGGAGTGTGGCTCAGAGCCGTGGCCGTGCATTATTGTCTCCTGCTGTGGCTTTGCGGAGAGCAGTGAGGAGTTAGCCTGGCTGCAGCAGAGCTCCCATCCTGCAAGGCATAAAGAAGCAGGATCATCTCCATAGGGCTGCACTCTGCAGTGTTTGCCTCCTGAGGGTTGCACAGGGCTTCAAAGCCCTATGGGGCTTGGAGAAAGCAGGGGGTATTTCATCAGAAGTTGCTTTGGCATCTTTGCCCTGAAATCTCCTGAATAAGGGATCCTGCCATTGCATAACATGAGTCAAGTCCCCTGTTATCAACCTTTGGGTGAGGCAAAGCAGTCCCTGGAACAGCCAGGCAGAGTAACACTTCCCAGCTATAGGACAAAGCAGGATTGTCTGGCCCAGCATCTTTAGTGAGTAGGATTCTGTCCTGGAATCGTGCCATTGCATGCTCACCCACTTGAACCTTTCCTCATCCCTACCCTTGGGTGTGTGTTGGCCCATGTTGCATCCTGCAGGGCCGAAAGAGCTAGGGACAGACTCATAGGTGTATATTACATTGCACTTTGAAACAAGGACAGAACTCACTGCCCACTCAAGTTATGTCACCAGGCACACATGGAGACTGTGCCCTTGTCCTAGAATCCTTCATGGGAACCACCCTCTGCTGTGGACATTGTAGGCTCACTGCTTGGTCATGGCTAGGTTTGGGTCTTGTGGTCCAGCCAGCAAGCCTGCATTTGCTGAAGTGAGAGGCGGTTGTGTGAAGGCCAATGTGCGATGTGCTGTAAAGATTTGGGTACTTCAGTGCACCTCGCCCTAGAGGCTGTGAGCATGGACTTGGCCCTACAGCCCATCCAGGGGAGCAGTGAGTGCCTGGTGGTGGGTGCAGGATCACCCACCACTGCAAAGTTTGGGTCTTGCTTGGATTAAACAGGAGATTATTACTTGGTAGAGGAGAGGGAACATCGGTGTGTGGGAGGGATCCTGCTTCGAAGGGGGAATCAGACCACCCGGCAGCCCAGCGTTGTCAGTGTCCCTTTAACTACAAGGTAATGGACTCCCCCGTGCCTGGGCTGAGCTCTGCTCCTGCCTTGGCAGGAACAGTAATGATTGTCAAGGTAGAGCTAATGAGACGTGCACATCTTTAAAGGATCGTGGCTTCCGAGACAAAATTAAAAGAAAATAAGAAAGAGATGGGGGAAGGAGAGAAAGTCCAACTGCAGTGCCTTGGCCAGCAAGGCATCCATCCTGCCTGCCCTTGGCAGAATCACCCCTAAATGACCAGCAGGGCCTCTTTGCTTGCTGCTGCAACTCCCATTTGGCCCTGGGAACCCCTTCACCTCCCTGTGACCTTCCCCCCATGCCCCTACAGACTCTGGTCCCCAGGGTGAGGGAAGGGCATTGCTGGGTGTGTGACACCCTGTCTGGGCAGACAGCAGGAGGACAGGCAGCCCAGCTGCTGTGTGGCATGGCTGTGGCAACAGCAGTACTGGAAAGTGGAATAGGAGAGAGGCATACAAGGATATGAAGGACACAGGAATGTCCTGTCCTGGGTCAGTTGAAGATGTGGGGATGGTGGTGCTGTCAATCCTGGCTGGCTCTTCCCTCTCTCCATCCTTTTCTACCAGGTCTAGGATGATGCATTTGGCTTTTCCAAGCATACATAAAGGTACTGTCTGGATGCCAGGGAATTAATGGTCCCCCAAATGTCTGTCCCAGTGGGGGTGGGGAGGAAGAGATGTTGCCCCTCTGGTGTTAGGAAATGTCCCATGGCCACTCTTGGCACAGGAAAGGCTGTGTGGATCAGGCTGAGACAGGATCTGAACCTTTGGGAAGAGCTGGCAGGGGAGCTGGGACGTTGTGTGCAGTGTGACTGCCTGCACATACTTTTCTTCCTGTTCTCACTATTTCAACATCACAGGTTGAATTGGTTCAGAGCAGCCAAACTAAATGAGGAGAGAAATGATCAGTCAAATATTTCTTAAATCCTGTCTTTAAGAGCTAAGTGCTTGGCTGGAACTTTAAGGCAGGTAATGAGGCTCTCTTCAGATCAGCGTGTGATGTGAAAACTGCTAGATTGACCAGGCTGCAACTGGAAGAAAGCTCTGTCACAGCCAGAGATGGTGCAGCACGGGACTGCCCACGCCTTGGCAGTCAGCGCCAGCCTGCTGCTGCCACAGCTCCCTGCTGCCTGTGGCCAGCTTCACCCTCATCCTGCAAGGACTAAAATATAGCTTGAAGCTGCAGGGAGCAGCCTACTTGCACAAAACTGGGTGACTCCCTGCCACACAAGGGGATGTGCATGTCAGTCAGTGCTTTGGAGACGAGCCCCAGTTTGCTCCAGGCACGCGAGTGAGAACTTGGGTGGAGGTGATGAGCCAGAAGACCACTGTCCCTCCAAAAGACTCTGACTAGTTTTCAGCTTTAAGCTGACAGATTTGTTTTGCTGCAAAAATCAGAGTGACTTGGAGCCTTGCAGTGGCTCTGTGAGGTGGGGTGCTCTCTGGTGCAAGGGAGTAAGGAAAATGATGTCATACTTCCAGCAGCCTGGTAAGGATGTGTTGGTAGGATTGTCCTTCCTTTCAAGACACCATCCTTCCTTCTGTAGTGAGGCACAAGCAGTGCTTGTCTGCTCAGGATGGTACCTTCACAAGGCACTTACCAGAGTAGAGGAACTGGTTTGCTGGAGGAAAAGTGGCAGTGCAGGAGCAGTAGAAGAGAAAGGAGCAGTGCTGGGCAAGATGGGGTGTACAAGTGTCTCTTCCCAGCTGCAAAATACTCACTTCTCCTTTAGTCTGGGACTGGGAAAGAATCTGGTTTTACCAGGCTGCTCTGCATGATGATGCCAAAGTCCTGTGCCCTTGCTACTTGTCATGCCATGCTCACCTGGCAGCACCTTACCATCCTGCTCTCCTCTGGGCCTCTCCCAGGCAGGATATGGGGACCCTCTGAGCTTTCTGCTTTGTATCCAGGATTTTTAGGCCTTCTGTTGTTAATTATTGAGATGTAATAATGTAATTAGTGCACTATTAAAAAAATCGCTGATATGATTACCATGGATTTAATATCACATGATATATCATTACACTGTTACATGGTGACAGATGTAATTGAAATACACTTATTGGAGCCTGGGGTCGTGTTTCATTCAATCACAGCAGCACCTCCGGGGGGCAGAGCAGAAATGGCTAGAAAAAAAAAAAAAAGGCATCAGGATTGGAATTTGTAATGAAAACAAAGAAACTTGCAAGCCTGTTCAAGTCTGGGGCAACTGCTGCTTTGGCATTTTCTCCATAGGAATTTAGAAAGGTGCAAGTTTGGAGTGCTGTCTTTTGGATCACCTGGAGGAGATAGGTCAGTTGAGTTGAACCTGTCTGCTCAGGAGACAAGCAGGGGTATGTGTGTTATGGACCTGTACCCAGAAGGCTTCCAGCCATCTTGCAGCACATGGTGCTAGTGCTATGGACACTACACCACTTACCTGTCAGTCCCTCTTGGCTCCTTTTAGAAAGACAAGTGGACCTGAAGATGGTATCCACTGTACTGTGGGAAAGCCAGCCAGCTGCTCCCCACCTTCTGTGTAATGCTGCATTATTTAGAGTCAGATTGCTCAGTTGCCTGTGTGTGGCTCTGACTGTGCCACAGAGGAAAGGTAGGCAGTGGTGAACTCACCTGCAGAACTGTGACCTGGGTCATATTTCCTTCCAATGTCAGTGAGAAGAGGTGACATCTGTCTCTGCCCCATTATCCTCTGGAGGATCTGCACGTGGGCTGTGGGCAGCTGGAGTGACAAAAGGCACAGCTATCATGTACCCTCTGCAGAGGCAGACAGCTAAACAAGAGCCGGGGCAGGGAAGGGACTTGGCTCTCACTGCCCATGGGGTTCTGATGAGTCATGGTCTAGAGAAATGTACCTGTAAGAGAAAAACGAAATCCCTACCTGCTGCTGACACAAACCTGCTACTGGTCCCTCTCAGCATGGTGGTGGATATGAAGTTGGTGGTGAGCTTTTCATCCATCTCCTCCCCTTCCCAAGAAACAATTGTCAATCACCCTTCCAGTCCCTCACAAGGCAAGTGATAGTTGGGGGTGTTGCCCTGGATGGGATGGGGCTATGGCAAGACCTCAGAGATACAGCACGACATGTTTAATGCACATTAATTGCTCTGATCATCATCATATGCTAAGTGTCCTCCTGTAAAAGAGGCTGGCAAGGGGATGTGGCCTTACAGAGCTGTGATTAGGATTCAGGTAGACCTGTCCCTAACCCTACTGCAGGGTCAGGGTTTTATTTTGTGTTTGCAAGATAGTGTGTGGATGACTTTGAAACTGAAGGTGCTGTGTTTAATCTCATCCTTATCCAAAACAAAGAAAGGAGGAAGAACTTGTGAATGAAGTGAAGGCCACTTTTTCAACCAAGAGGGGAATGGCAGTGTAGTGAGCTTGAGACATCTGGGTGTTTGCATAATGATGCACCAGCATCTGGCCCTGCGTCGCTTAGCTCAGCATTCACATGTTCAGCACAGCATCACCCCCTGCTCCAATGCATCTGTCCCCCAAAACAAACCTTGCTGATGCTTGAGGGATCATTTCTATTTTGGGCTTTCAAGTCTATGTTCACCCCCTAGAGTCTCCCACCCCTCTTTTGTGGAGCCTGTATGCCCATTATAAGCCCTTATTTTGCTGGGAGCTGTGGAAATTATTTTCCAATCAATGTGGGAGCTTTCTGGCTGGGAAGGCTCTGGCAAGCATCTTTCTTTTGAGGTTAAAAACATAATTTCAGTCTGACCTATGAGTTTCAGAGCTTTTGTTGGTTTTCTCCACCCCCAGATGGTTTTTGTGTGTGATTTTAAAATAGCCTTCTTCTCTTGGTTGAAGCTAGCTGATGCGTCCACTTCTCATTCGAGGATTGTTGTGTTTTATTAATGCTGTTATTATTCCATTACTGTCATTGTGCTCTTTTATAGCAAATAGCTTAATTTACTTGAGATACACAGATGCTGAGAGTTTAAGTGAAATCTTCGGCACTTGGTATGCTGGGCACTGAGTACATATTCCATAAGCACTTGGGTATAAACCTTTCACTTAAAAACAAATAGGCTGCTGGGGCAGTGTTGGGTGGCAGAAGTTTGGGAGGGGGGAGAAGGGGTCAGGGAGTACCTATTTAGCACCATAAGGAGGACATCATAGTTATATGTGACTGTAGGTGCTGAGGAATGGAGCTCCCACTGAGGACTTCACCCCCAAGATGGGCTGTGATGGGTCCCTCTTCCCTAGCAATGCTGCAGGACATGGGGAACTGCACCACCGGTATTGCTGGGTTGCTTTGGGTTGTGGTTAAGGGGCAGAGCATGCTGTAATTTCTGCAGCTGCAGAGGTGGGGACTGGGCATGGTGCCACCCTGGGATGGAAGGAACAGTACCAGTGAAACCCAGTTGAATCTCTGCAGGACCAGGCGTTGGACTTGATGATCCCTAGGGGTCCCTTCCAACTTGGCATATTCTGTAATTTTGGTTGCAGGAAAACATGGCTGCTGGAAAGCTATACTGTGCTGCAAGTAGTTCTTGGAGTAGAGGAGAGGAGTTGAGAAATAGCATTGGTGCCTAGATGACTTAGGGGCCAAGGGTCCTGCTGTTAGAAATTACTTGGGTGCTTAAGCCTCCTGGGAAGCTGGTGCAACCCAGGCTCTGGAGTACCTTGGCTACTTTTGATATTTTACCACTTAGCGTTGACAGATGTTCGTCTGAAATGGATGCTTTTTGCTCAGTGCCTCTGGGCATTCATTAATACTAGTGATAACAATTTCAGATTGTCTCCTACATGTCTTTCCCTGCCTCCGTCCCTTAAAAATTACAAAGGTAAAACTTGTTAGTGTCATGTTATTTGTACACTTAACTCTAACTGCTTCAGCAAAACCTCTAATTTTGGTGCTATAAGTGCCAAAAGTACTTCATGTGGGGCAGGGAAAAACCAAGAAGAGAGTAAAGTAAGATGGAGCAGGCATGTGCAACACAGGTCGAGGTGGTGCTGATGGTGGTGTTGGCTCAAGTTGTCCTCTCCACCTGGCCATGGCAGGGAAGGTGCCATGTCCCTGCCACATGGTCCTCTGGGGAGCAGCCCTGTGCCTTTCCCCTCTACCACCCACAGCTCTAGGACATCCCAGTCATCCTGGGGAGTGCTGTCCCCCTCTCTTGAGCCCCTTGGGGGCAGCCTCTTTGGGGTGCAGCTGATAAAGGCTTGCTTCCCCCTTCTTGCTGTGGCCAAGCGAGGGGAGCAGCTTCCTGTGGTGGGAGACAGGTTGTGGAGAAGTAGTGTGCTGACCCACGCTGCCTGTCCCCAGTGTTGCACTCCTAATAGCTTGGGGGTCCGTGGAGATTTGTTGAGTTCATTTTTTCTCCCTACTCTGAGGCAGCCTTGTGGTTTTACCTGGCTTTCGAGGTGACCAGGTAGCTGACAACATGCACGGAGCATCCTCTGCAGAGGAGGCCCAGTGCCTGGTTTTGCTAGAGATCTGCTTTACCACTTACGAGAAATGAGTTAACCTCCCTTTGATCTCAGTTCACGGCTAACCCTTTAACAAAGTCCGGGATGTGCAAGGAAATCAATACTCAAGGCATTGAATTTAACACCAGCCATCAACTCAAGCGTAACACACACACTGACTGACTCCGATTACAAGGAGCGGGCTGGTTTGAAGCTTGTTTGCCAGCTCTCTGGGGTGGTGCGAGGCAGCAGCGGGGAGGGCAGGCGTGCTCGCACAGCTTGCTGTCACTCAGGGAGGGAGTAAGAGGGACTTGGTGCGCTCTGCCATGTCCTCCTGATCAGCTCTGCCTTCTGGTGCCCCTTGTCTCTCTCCTTACTCCTCTGATTTGCAACCCTGGCAGCTGTTCCCTGACACAGGAGCAGAGAGCTTGGATGCTGTGCGTGATCACTGAATGCCTGTTTGTGTACACATGTAATTGCACTTTGCTGGTGAGGAGCATTGGGACCCAAGGCAGGGCATGTTCTGCTGAGCCACACAAAAAAAGGTACTGCAAGTTAAAAATCTGAAAAATAAAATGCTGCAGGCGGGAAAGGTTGAGTGCCTGGTCAAGGGGGCAGCTATGTTGTTTCTCCAGCTTGGATCCTCCCCAGCAGAGATGTGATTAGAATAGTGGAGAGCTAATTGGGTGCACTTTGTTTTATTCCAGCCATTCACTCTCCTGGCACAATGCCAGGAGGCAGTGGGCAGACTGCCTGGCACAGGTCCACATCTGGGAAAGCCAGGTGATCCATAGCCACGTACTTTCTGGACAGTCCATGGACGTCCTCATCATGTCTCAGCCCTCCAGCCCTCATCTGCAGACTAGCTCTTCTGTGGGAGCATTTGTTGTCACTTTCTCTTTGTGTTTCCACCAGCCTCAGGCAGAGCCAAGACAGCACACATAGGTTAAGGATGGGTTCAGAGGGCAGCTGAAGGATGCTGGGGGGTGTGTGATGAGCATTCCATTACCCTGTAACTCTGTCCTTGCACTGTGGTTGCACAGGGGCCATCCCTCTGCTACCCAGGCTTGTTAATAACTCTTGAGCATCTACTCCTGACCTGCTCCTTAGGTCTTGCACCATCTGGAGGCAGCAGTTAAGCAAATCCTAGTAGCGTTTCCCTGGTGCACTGTCAGGGAAGAGCCAGCCGAGCCACTATATCTGGGCCTCGGCAGTGGCGGGTAATGATGATTCCTTCCACAGGGTTGTCCATGTCTCTGGGTGTCACAGCCCTCCCCAGTGCCTTACTACAGGCAGAATTGCAGATATGATTAAAAGCCATAACCAGAGAGCGTCCCAGCTTGCCTGGTAAGGAGACTCTGTTTGGCTGGGTGCAAGAGAGGGTGGCCGCTCCCTGTGTCCCTGCAGGAACTCAGCCTGGCTGGTGGTTGGTGAGCCTGGTGGCACCAAAGAGTCTTGGAGATGCCTTTTGCTCCCTTGGGAGACATGAGTTGAGTCCTTGGGGGCCTATTTCTGTCAACTGTGTCACGATCTCCTCTGTCACATTCTCAGCGCTGTAACATAGTACTAGTACCCCCTTTCCAGTCCAGGTAGCCAGTCCTGCCCCCAGCTCCTGCCTGGCTGTAGCTACTGTGGTTCATCCACCTGATGATGAACCCCACTTTAATGACCTCTTCTCAGGACCTTGCCATGTCCTCCTCTCACATCCCTATACTCTCTGTTTCCTGACCTCTCTCCAAATTGATTCTCTCATGGTGTTCTGTCCAACCCCTCAGACCATCTACTCCTGTTTGTTCTTCTGTTGAAACTGGGGATCCTCAGTTCTGTTGCTGCTGCCCCAGCAGGCTCTGCTGGCTGGGCTGCATCCATTGCCTGCTAGCCTTGTTTGCATCCATCACAGCTCTTAGAGGCGCCTCTGTTTTAACCTCCTCAGTCTTAACCCTGACCTGAGTCAACAATCATGAGGAAGAGCTGCTGCTTAGATGATCCAGTGTAAACTCTACCTTTGATTAGACAGGTATCATCCCTAGGCGCTGGCACAGCAGCACCTTGTTAGCTTTCCTTGGTGTTCCCTCAGTGCAGCCATAAGAGCCTCCAACATGGGCAGGGGACGTGGCTGCTGCCCTCATAATCTTTATTGATCTTTTCCCTGATGCCTTGTGCATTGTATTCTCTTTCTTTTCTCTTGCTCTTCCAGCTGCCTCTCCTCTGAGTGGCTTTGCATCTTGTGGGAGTGCAGAGAAACTCTGTTTTATTCGATTCTTACAGAGCAGTAGCACTCAGAGGCCCTGACAGCTCTGTTAGATTGATGCTGTGCCAAATACAAAAGGTTGGGTTTTGCTCCTAAGAGTCTTCTGTTTGGGAGGAGGAGGAGGTAAGAAAAAGCAGAGCATGTATTTCCATGCTCCTCTGGTCTGTTGCAGATGGGCCAGTTTATCTGCATTGTGCTAGAGATGAGTTTTAGAAAAGGTTATGTTACCTGTCCCAAGAAGGCCTGATGAACATGAGAGTGGAAGGGGTTGTAGCATGTGAGCTGAGGGAGAAGTGTGTGTGGTAAGACATACATAGAAGTGGTAAGAAGTGCAGGATCACTCCCCAGGGTCTGGATTTTAGGAACAGATGCTGAAACTGAGATGTGAACCTGCTGGTCACCCAGCACCCCTCCCTTGCTGCCACTTGCAAGCACCCAACCATGGCAATGATAGGTAGTGAAAACCAGAGGGCTGAATTGCCTTGTATGGCACCTGCAGTGTGGATGGATGTGCAGTTGTACATCACCTCCCCTGTGCTTTTCCCTTGGTAACCTGTCCGTGGGTCTCTGCCCTCCATGGTCCCATCCTCCCCATCTGGCATGTTTGTGCACAGCAGCTGAACCATCACCAGAGGTGTCCCTGCCAAAATTGTCCAGAGCACCATATGCTGAAACATGCTGTGTGTGGTGCAAAGGAGCAGTGTGTCTGCTCTGGACAAATGGCTTTGTTTTGCACTGGAAAAACTGGAGTCAAAATGTCACAGCAGTGTTTTGTGCAGGAATGGATTGTTGCTTTCCAAAGGGCAACAGTTCTGTTACTGGGTTTTACTTTGTGGTTCCGAAGCAGAACTGTTCCCACACAGTGAAACAAGACAATATTTTGGCTTTTCCATCCTGGTTTAGAATGAAAGGCAATGTTAGAGCGTTGGTCTGTCAGTGGGACAGATGTGGTTTCCCAGCCCGTTACAGCAAGAGCACGCTCCCTGCCAGAAGGCAAGGATGAGTCCCAGGGATGTGCTGCTTCTGCTTTCAGCACGTTTGATCCAGCCCAGCTCTTTCAAGGTGTGTGGAAATGAGCTACAATCTCATCATTCCTGTGGAGGCTTCTCAGAGGAGATAGCAGAAGGGTCACAGCGCCTCTGGAAATCTCCCTTCAGGTGATGTGCCGTTGCATTTCACAGCAGACAGACAGAATAACCTTTAGGGCATGGTAAGAGGCAGTGTTTTGAACTCTGAGCTAGGGTGCTCGGGAGCTCATTTCTCTGACACATCATCTGTGTCCCTGCCAGTTCTTGCATCCCTCTGAAATACCTTTGTCCTAATCCATCACTTCCTTAGCTGGATTTTTTTTAAAAAAAGCAGGGGAATTGGTCACTTGTGTGCTGGCCATGCAAAAACCAGTCTCTGCTGCAGGAATGCACTCAGACCCTCTGCTGTGGCCAGTTCTGCCTTAATTTGAGTCACACTCAGCCTGTGTGGAGTTGGGGGGGCTGCCCCACCAAGCCATCTCCCGGCAGCAGAAAGGCTCCCCTGCCCTCTCTCACCTTCCCTGCATTGCAGCCCTGGCACATTGTTTTTTTTCCCCCAGGTTTATCTTCCATGGTCGTGGGGGGATGAGCAGACTGGAGCCAGGTGAGCTGGGGCATGTGCAGGCTGGCACAGGCTGCCCTTATAAACCACAGGCTGTGCAGCACTGGGAGGAAATTGCTGGCTCTCCCTCCTCCCTTCTCTGGAGTAAATAATGGTACTTTTTATTTAGCTATTATTTCCCAGTGGCAGATATCTCCTCGGCTGTCTGTTTAACTATCTTTATCTCACCCTCCTTCTCTGTTTGATATAGTTATAGATAAACAGATAGCTACCTTATTAAATAACATGTTTTAAGAGACCAGTGGTATGGTTAACATAATGCAGCAGCTGTTGATTTGTCTTTCACTGTTGGTTTGTTGTTTTTTTTTTCTTAAGGAAATGCTTTAAATAAGGGATACTTCATCTATTAAAAAAAAATACACTTGTAGCAGCTGCTAAGCCCATCCATAAGCCTGCTTTACGTTGTATTTGTGATGGGACTGACAGTGCATGGAGGAGCCTGATTATACACAATTCCATTTTAGCAAGCCCTGCGATGTAATTTCACAGGGCGATCAGTGTTTGAATGTAATAGCAGCCTGTGCTAAGGTGTCAGAATATTAAAGGCGCTAATGGAAAAGCTCCCTGGTACACAAGGGGGACAGCATTACAGGAGACGTCGCAGATGGCTGGGCACTAAACTAATGGGGCAGGATCCAAGAAGGGAAAAAAAACCTAGAGAAGGGAGAGCTCACGGGAGCACGGGCACCTGCTTCCCTCTCACACGGAAATTAAACAGCAAGCGAGGGAGAGGCGAGCGTGTGCGTGTGTAAAGATAGAAATTGAGGGGGGAAAATACCCCCTTTGGAAGGGCTTGATGTATTTGACAGTGAGCCTGGTGCTGGCTTTGCTTGGGAAAGGCTTGGGGTTAGATTATCGGAGTGCATATTTGAGGGACTGTGGGGCATGTCTGAGCATCAGAACCATCATTTGTGGCTCTGGAAAGGGAAGGGTGATGGAGACATACTAGTACCCACCCTCTTGCAATATGGCAAAACTGCAGCTTTCTTTGGTGGTTGTTCATCTCCAGCTAAATCCAAGGAGAGTGAGATGTAGCCACCTTGCTGCTGCCCTGACAGCAAAGCTCTGCAGCAAGGTACATCTGCTGGGACCCTATCATGCTGATTTCTGTCCTCATGTATACAGGGGCTGATGGTGGGTCTCATTATCAAATGGGCCAACATTTGTGTGTTTTTCAGAACTGTTGAAGGCATCTTCTCCTTGCCCCTGAAATGCTAGTTTCCCCAGGAGCAGCCAGATTCAGACCGATCTGGTTCCTGTCTGTATGGAAAGGCTGTGATGAATCATCCATGAAGTGTATTTGTGGCTTTTTCGTGGTATCATACCCAGCTTCTCGCTCTGACGGCCACAAAACTGTAGTGGGGAAAGGCTTAGTGCTGCTTTCCTGCTTGAATTGGCTGGGGTGGTCAGGGGATAGCACTGCAGAACGTGAGCCCATCTGTCCAGGGCTGGGAGGGTAAATCAGCCACGTGTAGGTACTCCCTGGAAGCTGTCTACCATGTCCATCATGTGTGTCTGCCTTCCAGGCAGTAATTGGGAGCTGCCTATGTATCTTAGCAGGGGGGAGTGAAGATATGTTGGGAGTTGATTGCATACATCAGCATAACCCAGCTTGGGTCTGTCACCTTGCAGTTCAGCCAGGAATGCCGGGACACCACAAGAAGGCAGCCTTGCCACTTGTCCCAGACTGGGAAAGGCACTGGGAATGTGTCCTCCAGCCTCTTGCTGCAGTGCTCTGCTCCCAAGCCCAGAGCTCCTGGTCCTTCTAGCAGCCCTCTTGAGCTGCTTTCTTGGTGATTTGTGGCTCTGCTTGTCCCCTCTTCTGGGCCAGTGCTGACTTGTGCATGCCCCAGATCTATTTCCCCGCCCTTAAGGGACCCAGACCTGTATCTTTGTTTCACTTGTGACCAAACCCAGGGCTTTGACCCAGGTCTCCACGGCATTAACCTAGTGTGCTGCCAGCTGCAGAGCACACAGCAGTCAAGAACATTTTATCCAGGATAATCCATAGCCTGGGAGCAAGGCAGAGACTGTTCTTGTTCAAACACAGGGAAATGTGAAGCCTAAACCGCTTGGCACTTTGACACCCTGGAGTCAGGCACACCAGTGTATGTCTACTGCAGCCTAAGCCAGGGCACACACTAATCCCATGCAGTGGCAAGGCCACCTCTCCCCTGCCTGACAGGGCCGCAGCATCCAAATGCAGCCTGGAGAGGGGCTGCAGGGTCAATTCTTTGCCTCCTGAAGTTCAGAGGAATTTTGGCAGAGAATTTGTACAGCTGCAGCTGAATTGAGGTATTCCTGAACATGGTCAGACTAAGGCTACTCAGACCTGTGTCTGGATGGGAATGGGCCAGGCGTTAGGTCACTGTGTGCCTCAGTTTCCCTTTTGCAGAGGTCCTATGGAGGGAGCTGTGATGGCAGGAGCTGCTCATTTTAATAAGGAGAAAGCACATACAGTTATGCATCCTCTGCATCTTGTCTGACATCTTGATGCCTTCCATTAAGATTGACTTGTCTTCCTTCCATTGTCTAGGGGCACCTTGCTTCTTCCCAAAGGTAGCTTCTGTGTGCCCGGTGCTCACCTTTCCAAAAACAGACCATTCATCTTTTCATTTGTTTAATTTACTCCTTGGCATGAGGCATAAAGATGTTTCTGTTCTAACAAGCAGCTTTGCAAATGGATTGAAGTGGACACCAGCTGGGTTTGCCAAAGGCTCCCTGCATCTAGGATGCAGAGAAAGCTGGCTATGTGGCATTGTTCTCTGAAAAGCTTTCATGTGCCACTGGGTGAAGAGGGCAGAGCACCAGGCACAACATGGGAGGATTTTGTTCAGATCTCATCCTCCCAGTGGCGGGAATTTCCAAGGGATTTCCAATTTTCTCCTACTTCCACCCAAGTGGGGCCATATCCATGCATGGTATCCACTTGTTCAGCATGTCAGCTGCTTGCCTTACCCCCCACAGCTCTCAGAGGGTTTGTGCTCTGGAGAGGGACCATTCCCTGGGAAAAGGCATTGGTCAGTTTTTCTCCAGAGTCCTCCCATGTCGAAACCCCAGCCAACCCACCTCCTGCAGTGGCACTGCAGACATATTTGGCAGAGGACAAACTGTCTTCATTCTTGTCACCCACACCTGTTAATGATTAGCACAGATGTTTAATCCAAGGCTTCACATGTGCCATGTTGGGCAAAAGTTGGTTCTGTGCACCCAGTAACACTCATGAGTGTGTGGGGAACTAGGTGCACTGAGAAAAACTAATTAAACCTGAGTGGTGTTAATACTGTACCTGGTCATTCTGGAGGTCTCTCTTGCCACCGTGTTTGTAAAAATTAAATGCCTCTTATTAGCAGCACAGCAGAGATCTGTAATACGCGTGGACAGAAAGGCAGGGATGGATGGAGTTGGTGTCAGGGCAGCAATTGCTTATCATGCCTTATCTGGGAATATGAAACTGTATTGCATGACATCCAGAGGCAGGCTGAATAGATATGCCAATTCATCTCGAGCCCAGGCTTTGACAAGCTAGACTGCCCTTGTTGAAAGGCATCAGTCAAACAAGAGCTGCTGGCTGCTTTTCCCTTTCTTATACTTTCTCTCGCTCCCGCGCTCCCTCTCCCTCTCTCACCACCTCCCCTCCCTCCGCCTTTTTTTTCTAAGCTTTTTCCACACAAAATTGAAAAGCTTTGGAAATAATAATAATAAAAGCCCCCCAAACTAATACCATTTTAAGTACACCCCCCTCCCTCCCCAAATGGGATTGATAAGGAACCCCAGTGTATGAAGGCATGTTTAGATAACATTGAGAATATTATAGCGAGTGAGAGAAAGTAGGGGGAAAAGCTTCCTGCCGCGTCTAAGCCGGGAAAGGCGACGGCACCCTGGCTAATACGAGTGTTTAATATTTGATGTGTTGGGATAAAGCAGGATCACCTTCGAATTGAATTGAGTGTCAGAATGAGAATCTATTACTGAAATTCTTGTGTGATTTGACAGCAAAGCAGACGATGTTATTCTTCACTAGTTACCGCAATCTTCTCCCCTACATCACTTAAATATTTTTTTCTTTGCTTGAGTAAACACACATTATCCTTTTTTTCCACCTCCCTTTCCTTTTTTCTCTCCCTCTTTTATACTTATTTTTTTATTTATTTTTTTCTTAAATCAAACCTGCCTTTCACCGGGCTGATGGAGTAGATTGTTATTTCTTTATTTGTCCTATTAAATGGAATTCCTGATCATTTAATCCTGCTTTTGTAAGTGATTTAAAAATACTTGAAAAGCTGTGAATGTGGCAGCACTTCTGACTAAACTGCTTAAAAAGGACACATTACACCTGGGTTTATCTCCTGCCTCCTGACAGCCAGCAAGGGTAGCAGGCTCCAGTGCTGCTGGAGCCATCCCAGGCTCCATGCCTTGGTCTGCCAGGCAAGCTTTCCTCCACGCCTTCCCTGCGACAGAGGAGCTCTGCTGTTTGTCTGCTGGGGCTTGGCAAGCTGCTTATTCATTACCTGCCTCTTCCTTAATTGCCTTGCTACTAAATAACTTGGTGGTGGATTCAGCCCCTCAGTGGTGTTATGTTTGCCTTATGTCCTACTAGTAAATTTGCATGGCAAGAGATCCCAACAAGAAATGTCCCCCTCCCATCCCCTGAAGTGGCATGCAATTAAAATGGGATGTCAGGGGAACACCCTGGAGCATCCAGTGTCCTGGGTGCTATTCAGGGATGGCCTCCAAGATACTCCCAGCCCCAAAACCTTATGGTCACTAAAAACATTTCAAGCTGCATTTAAAAGTCCACTTAGTCATAGACATGACCTCTTTTTTTCTTCCCACTATATGAGATAATATAAACCTTGACACCTCATTGTGGCAGCAGCAGGATGAGGGGAATTAGAGGGAAATGCTTATTTTGTGTAGACACAGTTGACATGACAAGAGGAGTCCAGTGTTGCTGTTGCAAAGACATTTTCTCCATTGTGAAAATGTCGGGGGTTCAGCTTTGATTGGAAGGCAGCTGTACCCAGCCTGATTCTGGGGGAGCACAGCTGGCATCTGCTGCTTGCTCAGGCTAAGGGCAACTGGGAGGTCTCACAGCCACTTCTCTCTGTTTAAAACCAGGTGTCTTAAAAACTCAGGTGTCTTTTTGAAATTCTGAATGGAAACTTTCAGCAAAAAACACCTCTTCTCTTACTCTGTAATACCCTTTAGCATCTTCTAAAACTGCTGAGCCCCTTTGCTCCTGGGAGGATTTTTTCCAAAAGAAATATTTTCTCCCTGCCTGAAAGTGTCTGTAATATTATTAGAATTACAATTAGCAGGTGAAACTTATAAAACCTCTTGGTAGGACATGTAAAATAAAATGATAGAGTTGCCCAGCTGGTCAGGGCAGGAGGAGAGACTGTGCTGGTCCCAGCAGTTCTTGCTGCTGTGGTTTGTGAACATGCTCATGCCATTGCAAAGCACAACACCCCGCTTCCCTCCTGCACTTCAGCTAAAGTATCCAGGGCAATGCTATGCCAGCAGCTTTAGTCGAGGGCAGAGGGTCCAGGGGCTGGCCAGCAGGTCACAGCATTGACATGTGCAGAAAGGACAGGCATTGGTTGGTATTGGTGCATTGCCCCAGCAGAGCTCCAGCAGCTCTGTGAGGATCAGCCCTGTCTCTTCCTGTGCATGCGGGAAGGATTTGTGGGGCTCCCTGTGTAAATGAGCATCCTGACCTCTGCACAGGTGACCTGTTTGCATGGTGTGGGATGTTAAATTCTGCCTTAATGTGACTGCCGAACACCAGTTTTTGTGAAGTGTGCCGGGCACTTCCCCATAAATAAATGATGGAGCATTATTCAGTCCACTTAGATCAATACATCAGCTTGACAAGTTCCAGTTCCTGGAATTTTCTGACCCCCTGGAACATCTTCTCTGCAGCTGTGCTGCTTATAATCCATGGTGTGCAGCCCAAACAAACTCTGGGGAGCAGCACATCAGGACCCAACCGTGTTGGTGCTGCTGCCTTGCTGGCCCCAGTGTTCCTGGGGATGGGTGCTGATGTGCACTGAGATTGCAGCAAGGCCAGATGGGCCAAACTCTGTGCACAAATCATGTGTTCTTCCCTCTGCAACCAGCACCATGGGACTGCCCAGCCTCACTGGCATGCCTTCCATGCACTCCTGTCCCAGCACAGAGGGGACCCCAGCACTGCCAGAAATAAGCCACAGAGTTCTTGTTTCAGGCTCTTTGCAAACTGAGGCCGATGCGTCACGGCCCCCATGAAGGTTTGTGACCCAGTGCAACAGGAGAGGATAGTTTCAGACCTTTTTTGATCTATTATAAATCCAACCTCCAATGCTATGAGTCTGCACATGCATCATCTCCACACGCCAGGCTGCTGTACCCCGTGTTTTATCCCCACTTCTGGTTTTTCTGCAGGATATGTGAAGTACAGGTTACCTAAGGATCTACCTCCCCATACCAGCACTTTTAACAAGGTGTGGATTATCCGAGGTGCTGGCTCTATGCATGGAAACACAGTATGTTACTAATCTCCTGCTGCTGTTAGCTCACATTTATCACAGGAGTATCTGCTTACCTTTGATTCGAGGTCCCTCCATCAGGGACCCAGTGTGGTATTTGTCTGTGAACTGCTGCGTATGCCTATGGGATTGTATAAGTAAATAAATATAATTAATAATCATCTGACTTCGGAGCAGCATTGGCAGGGAGGCAAATGTAACCTTCATCGAATTACAAACAAAATCAAGAGAAAAACGAAAACCTTTCTAGGAGCTGGTATGAATGGAAGTATATTTTATTCAGCCTGCTTGGAAATTATTCTGCAAAGATTGTTTGGGTGGGTTTTAGAAGTTCAGAAGCATTGAGTTTCTCTCTAAATCAGGATTCTGGCAAAAACCATTTTAAAAATAGCTTTATAAAAAGATGCCTGTGTTTTTTATCAATTAAAATGCAGATAAAAATAAAAAACCCCAGGGTCCTGGCTCTGTTTCAGTGTCTGACCTAAAAGGGAGCAAGCCAGTCCCTGCAACACCAGGATTGAACCAGAGGGAGGGACAAACTAATGCAGTTTCCTCACAGAAAGGGTTTCATGGCATTTTTTTACATCCTTTGGCTTGAGGTGAACCAGAGGTGTCTCAGACTTTTTAACAGCTTGCCATAGGGGTAAGTGCTGAAGGGACAGGGGTCTGCACCAGTGGTGGCAGCTGTGTGGGGCTGGGGTGGCAGTGCCTGCAGTGAGACAGTGACCATGACCCCCCCCAGCAGGTGCAGACCCCCAGCATCGGGGAGCCACCGGCGCTTTCTGCCTCGCTTTAACAGTCAGAAGAAGAACTTTCCTGTTTAAAGATTAAACGTTCTCTTTAAATATTAAACAGCAAAGCTCCTCACTCTTGATTGTGTGGCTGCTGCCGGCAGGCGGCTCAGAATTGCCACTTTTAATTAAAAAACTTTATTTTCTAGCGCAGCCTGGCAATGGCTCCTCCTCCTGGCCGGTGCTGTCTGACCTCTTCCCTGCCTGGCCTTCATCCCTTCACTGCTGCCTGCACTTCCCTCTGCCTGCAGCAGTGACAGTCCCTGCCAGCCCCGGAGTGTGAGCGGTCTTGTCTGGGACTGATCAATGCCCCTGGCACTTCCTTCCAAAACCCCAGGAAAAACAATTAAAACCCGATCGATCCTGCAGGCAGCTTTGAATATGCATAAGTGCACACTTGACCTTCAGTGGTCAGGCCAACTTCCAACCTGGCTGCTTAGCTAGTTTGCTCAGGTATTGTGGCTGTACCGAATGACCTTGATCAGGAAAGCAAAATGCCGTGCAGAGATGGGCCTGGTGCTGATCTGGGGGCCGGGGCACGTGCCACTGGCTCCCTCCTGATGCTGCTGCCACAGAGCCAGGGGAGGCAGACTGGGGTTGGCACTAGCACCCAGCTGCCAGGAGCTTTCTGGAGCTGTCCCCATGGCTTTGCTGAGATCCTGCCAGCCTCCTGCTGTGCTCCATCAGTTCCTCCTGGCCAGGGTCCAAGGGATATGTCTGAACTAGGAAGGCAGCCTGCAATATGGTAGCTCCCTGTGCAGGGGAACTCCTAGTCCTTGTCCATCCAGGGACATTCCTTCCCCAGGGGTGGCCCCCACTGCTGTTGACAGGCTGGTGCTGAGCATGAGAATCTTTCTGTGCTGTGCCTGGGTTTGCTCTATGGGATGGAGCCAAAGAGGGAGCCACACATGCCACCACTTCTGCCATCATCCAGGGCCACCCAGCAGGTGGATGGCAGGGTCCCATCCTGCACCTCAATCTCCAGCTCCACCTCCCACCCCCACCCCGTGGCTGGTCAGCCTGCATCCCGACCATGGCAGTGAACACACTGGAGTGTATTTGTCAAAGGCAAAAGAAACCTCCCCGTTGTGTACACAAAGTGTAATTTCAGTGAATTATGCATAGACTTAATTAGGAGTTTTAATTGCTAATCATCTCCCAACAGGATTAGCAATGCTGTCTATTAATTATCTGTGGAGCCCTCTGTTTTGCTAAGGCAGGAGGAACAAAGCAGCTTGAATGGTTACGTGGGCCACTAATAAATTAACTCCCCCAAGCCCTGTGGCTCACCAGGGGGTGCTGCCAGCAACGGGGGCTGTGCAGAGGCTGGACCTGCCCATGCTGGGCAGAGCAGCAGGTAGCAGGGAAGAGGGGCTGGCAGGAGGTCCCAGTGGCAGGCAGGTGGCTGGTGGGCTTGTGGGGAGCATCGCTCAGCTCTGCTCACCCAGTTAGGCCCTGTTCCTGCTGCACAGAGTATCTTCCTGGCGTTTGCAGCCTGTGGAGGGTGTCGGCAATGCCCCGCCACACTGTGGCTGCAGTTACTGATGATCCCCGCTGCAGGAGGGAGATATGGGCTGCTGAATTGACCTGATCTCATCTGGGGACAATGGCCCTCACGGCAGCAGAGATAGTGCCAGCGTGAGCGACGCTAAGCCTACGCACCCTTCTTATTGCTCACAATGCGTTGCTGAGCTTAATTCCTCAAGATGAAGAAGATATGTGGCTGTCAGGCTGTAATTACAGCCATGCATGTCACATGGAGGCCTGGCTGCTTTTATGTCTGCATTGTCCAGTGGATTTTTGTGCTGCTCAGGCTCCCAGCTGCCTTGCTCCTGCTGGAAACCCTGCTGCGGGGTGCAGTGGGCTCCCTCTGGCTAGTCTGCAGGTTCTGTGCAGCGGGGTGAGCAGTGCTGGCTCCCAGTGGGATTTCACCCAGCAGTGGAGAGCCCTGAAGCAACTGGGGTCTGGGGATGGAAAGGAGAGGGATGCTGGAGGGTCATGTTTCTTGGAGGGGAAGGGGCTTGCTGACCGGGCCAGCCAGGGCATAGGCACCCTTTTCCAAATCCCCCTGACTCCTGCTGATGGCCCCGCCTTTGGTAAGGCAGGAATGGGGGGACTGTTTGTTGGAGCAACCAAGGGACATGGGGGATGAGCTCACAGTGCCTGGCTTGCCCCAGCACAGCAAAGGTGGCCTTGAGTGATGCAAATCCCTCCCTCCTGAGAGTTGTCACCTGTAAAGGATACTACTAGAGGTTCTGAACACCTTTTCTCAGATGGGACAGGGCAGGGTGAGGGTGCTTTGTGCAGGCAACTCCCGGAGAACTGCTATGAGAGTGATGTGTGGGTCTGCACTGAACACGGTGAACGCAGACCCACGCCAGCCCCAGGAGCAGCCAGACCTGGGCAAGTACAAATCATGCCTGCACATGGGCTGTGCCGTCTGACGCTCTGCTTCTCTCTTCCAGGCGTACAGCTTTGCCATGGGGAGTTGGCCAAAGAACGGGCTCTTAGACATGAACAAAGGACTGAACCTACAGCACATAGGGAGGCCTCACAGCGGGATAGGTGAGTGTTGCCACCCTGTGCCATTCCCATCCCCACGGCTGCTGCTCCGGATGTGTGGGACATGCCTCAGCTCCAAGACCTTGTCCAGCCTGGGGTTCTGAAAGCCAGCCAAAGGGCTGCAGGGTCTTCAGCTTGTGAAAGGGATGAAGATGTGTTGGGGCAGAATGGGCACGCAGATGACCTCTCTGTCCCTGTGATTTGGCACACATCCCAGCGTGCCAGACATATCTGTGTGTCCCCCTGGCTGGGGAGCTGCTTCCCTCCTTGACTGCTCTAACAGCACTTGGATTGGGGTTGGATATGGACAGCACCAGGGGCCTGGAGCACAGGACAAGGGTCACTAGGCCAGGCAGGATGTTCTTCCTGTTGGACCAGTCCTCCAGTTGCTCTGGATACTGTGTTCGTCCATGGAAAGGAGGCTCTGCCAGGCAGCACAGCCTTGGGAGGGAGCTGGCTGGAAACACTGCAGAGTGAAGATGCATGGTCCGAGCTGGAAAACTGAATCATCATCCCATTTGCTCATGTGTGATGAGTTTCATGGTCCTGCAACCTGCTTCAAGATAAACAGCTGATAAACAGTACTTAAAAATGAACAGTGGCAGAGTTCATGTGTCCCCCAACTCCTCTGCACCAGGGATCAAAGTGATGTGAGGGAGATGTAGCCTAGGACACTGAGGCCATATACCTGCCTGCTGCTTAGCACTGGGAATGCAGAGCTGGGGCAGCAGCAGGCTGCAGTATGGGCACGAGCTCAGATTTAGTAAGCTGTAGACAGGGTTGTGACACAGGGTTGCATCACTTTTACCTGTCTTGTTTCTCTGTGGGGCAGTGGATCACTTCTTGGAGACCAGTGGTCAGGTGTTCCTCTGCCTCCCAGCCCTTCATCCTTTAGTGACATTTGAGCATTAAAGTTTGCATGGAGGTAAGATTTGCTTAGAAAAGTCACTGGCTATCTGGACTTTGAAGAGGCTGTTTAATATTGTTTCAAGACTCTAACCATTAAACTCTCTAATCAATCCAAGTTAAGGAGATGAATTATTTAAAGCTCACCAGCTTTTAATTAGCAAGCTCCTTTTGAACTATGGATCTGGTTGCATTATTGACAGAGGTAGCATTAAAATTTGCTTCCTTGCCTGGGAGCAGATTTGCCTTGCTTGTGTGCAATGTTGGGGAATCACAGGGAGGGAGCAGGGATTGCAGGTGTTGTGTGTGCATATCCTGCTCTTGTTGCCTAAAATGGAAAAAAAGAATTTTCCAGACAATATCAGTACAGATAAAATAGAGAGCTGGTTTCTTTAATGAAAGCGCTTTCAGGTACAACTAAATACATAGGTGCACACCCAGTGTAGAGTTCCTACAAATTTATAACACTAATTAATTATCATATCTAATGGATACGTCCAACCCGAGAATCATTCACCCCCAGAAGCTTCCCAGGTCTGCCCCTTTGGAGCTTCTCCAAGGGTTTTGGGCCTTCTGTCTTGCTTTGACTACAATACATCTTTCAGGTGCACGTGTCCCAAACAAGATGTCCTTGCTAAAATCTTTTCCTTGCAAAGAATGTTTAATAGAATTTCAAGAATGTGGCACAAACCATGAAAAAGGGGTTTAGAAACTGTTAACTGCTACTTTAAGTGTGAGAAACTATACAGCTATTTTAAAATCTACAAATATACAAAAATCTTAAGGCATCACTCTGGGGGCTTAGGCTTTTCCTAGTGTCTCTCAGGGGATGCAGAGTTGGTTTCTGCCTCATTGTTCCTCATTTTATTTATGTCATGAGTTCTCTGTTGCTGTCATCCCTTAGTCCAACAAAGCGTCCACATTTCTGGAGTACTATGTCTCACATTGGTTTCTGCCTGTGTTTATCTCAGTTCTGTTTTCTTGCACAGGTGTGACTCCTCTGCATGATGGAGTTCAGAGAGATGCTGTTCCTGTCCCTCCCCATTCCAGTCCTTTAAGAAGGTTTTGCTTCTTCATTTCTGCCAAATGCCCTCTGTGGGGGAGCGCTGCCAGCTCTCCCCAGTACAGGGTGAGCCATGGGTGAATGCCCATGGAGAAGCAAAGCCCAGCAACCAAGCTCCTTTGTTGTAGTGCTTCATCCCAGTGGCAAACATGCCTTTCCCACACTGTTTAGAAAGGGTTTGTGTGGGTGCTGTGAGGGATGCCATGCCAGCAGTGTGGCAGTCTCTGTCTCCTTTGGTACTGCCCTGGGTATTACAGCCTACTGGCTACTTCATTTTGGCTGGCTCCACAGCAGATCTCTCTGGGACGTCTACAATCCTTTGACTGCCTGCAGAGGTGGCAACTGCTGGCACCCTGTGCCTGGTAGCTTTACTGCAGGCTGAGCACCCAGGACTGAGCTGGAGCCTCACTGAAAGGCAGCTGGGGAGAAGAACTCCTGGCCAGCTTGGGGGCCCAGGGCACAGCCACCTGTGGCTGTTGGCTTTGGGGCTTGGTAGCCCAGTGTCCTCCTGGGAGAAGGCGAGGGGTGGAGATGTCTGGAGACATGCCTTGCCAGGCATTTTTTCAAGGAACCAGCTTCCTGGCTTTCTGGCCACTTCATTTCCCAGCCTGATGACTTTTCAGGCCCAAGGCATGGATCAGGTGTTGGCTCTAGTGAGAGCCCAAGAGGTCCCCAAGCAAAGGGCCAAGGAGGGGCTGCTCACTGCTCACTTCCTAGAGTCTGGCTTTTCTTCCTTGTCCTGGAGCAAGTGTCAGTCCCCCACAGCCAAGTCCTTCCATACTGGCCACTGGGACTGGACCACTGGGCAGTCATCCCAGTTGTGGGCGGTCATCCTGTGCCTTGAGCAGTTCTCACCTCTCTCTTCTTCATGCTCTCAACTGCCTTTGCTTCAGGGCTGGGAGGAGCCATCCATTTCTTTCATGCCCCAGGGCTGCCCTCACCTCCCTGACAGTAAGAAGCCTTGCTCCCAACACAGTCCTGCTTCTCACATGAATAAATGACCCCTAATCAAGGACTGCTGCAGGAGAAGAGAGTAGAGAGTAGTGAAGCACTCTACCTGCAAGGTTCTTGCTGCCCATGGTGAGACAGGAGCTGGCTGTAGTTCTGGGGATGGTCCCATGTGGTCTAGAGCCTCCTTTCTCTTTGTGCCCAGTCCTGGGGTGTGGCAGGGTTGAAGGACACTGTGAAGCTGAAAGGAGGTTTTCCAAGGGCATTTAAGGTGGGTATTACCAGGGTCAGCCTCTGATTTTCATGATCCTCATGGGTCACTGTTGTCCAGAAATCGGCAAACCAGAGAGGGTGGAAGAGGGAGCAGGAAAGAGATTTGTTAGCCAGGCTCACCACTTCCACAAATTCCATGCTGTGTAAGAGAGTGTCTCTGCAGCTCCTTTCCCAGCAGCATGGGGAGCAGTCGAGGGGGATGCAGACATTCCTGTGAAGCCTCAGCTTGCTTATGCAGGAATGTGCAATACGGATATTTCTCTTCAAATCTGACAGAAAAATTGCAGTGAATGGCCTCTTGTTTTTGCAAACGATTTGCAAGGAATTTTGCTGTCTTGCCTGATTGGTTGAGAATTATTTTGTTTTCAAATCACTCTCTGATTCACTGTCTCAGCAGATATCATCTCCAAATCCCTGCACTTGGCCTGCTCTGGGACCAGTCCCTCCCCGTGCTTCATCTTCTCTCCTTCATCATGTTCAACATTGTGGGGAATTCAGGGCACTCATCACCCTGCAGGGCTGGGGCTGGCTTCTGGATGGGAATACCTTTAGCATCTGATGCTTTTGGACAGGAGGGTCTTGTGTCAGAGCACAGTGGAGTGTTCCCACATCCCCTGGGATATACAGCTGCACATACAGCAAGTTGCTGCACAGAGCTCATGTTCTAGCTTTAATCTGGTTTCTACTCATCAGCAAGTGAGCTGCAAATCTTGTTGAGGGTCTGGAAATGTGATTTGTGTCCCCATACACACCAAAGTCTATCTGCATACCCTACAAATACAGATGCCGTGGGGTGGGATGGGTGCATGTTTGGTGCTCTTGTGTTCTTGGGAGGGAAAAGGTAAAGGAAGGGGGGAAATGTCAGTATTTCAGGTTCCTAAGAAGTGCTGGGCAGAATAAGGAGATAGAAAAGTCAGAAAATTCCTCTTCCAGAGAGTAAGGATGCAGGAATTACTTGAGAGATCAGAAACGAGCATAAGAGGCATGAAGCCTATTCTTTCATACCTTTTCTCAGGTTGATATCTCAGCTCTAGGGATTCCTTCTGGACTGAATGTGGCTCTGAGGAACAGAGAGGACATTTTTTTGAACCTTCCATCTGATTCTCTAACACAGATTAGTTTTGTGTCAGCTGTAGAATCAGCGTGGGCTGTAGAATTTTGGGATGAGGAACTTCTTTTTGTCTGCTGTTTTCTTGACCCTCAACAAAATGAACTAGAGTCTTGCCAAGAAGTTACTCCATCTCACATATGTGTAGGCCTTGCCATTCTTAAAACATGTGTTTGAGGTGCTGATTGCCAAAAACAAGCTGCAGCTTGTAGCGGAGGTCTTGGCACTCACATGCAAAGACAGCATTCACAGGCTCTGTGCCAGAGGAGCTGGGTACTTGTGTTACGGTCTCTCTGCTGATAGTCAGAGACTGATACAGATCAAAAGGATCAAAAACTCCCAGATTGTAGCTTAATTTAAATCAGAAAGCAGATCACCTGCATTCAGAAATTGATTTTCTTCTGGTTTTGCCTTTTTTTTAAAGTTGTTTCCCTGAAAAAAGGTCAAGTTTTACTGAACAGTACCTATCAAACCAAGTACAGCTTTCCTTACCATTGCCCAGTTGTTAAATCTGGTTATTCTTTTACTCATCAAATACTCTATTTTTGCTACATTTACTTTGATCGATTATGTAACATAATATGCCTTTAGTCTTAGTTTTTAGATATTTTTTACATTAGAAAAATGGTGAGCTACTATTTGCTGTTGAAGAGGTGGTGATTAAATTATTACTCATGATTGCTCTTTCGGATGAAAACTGTAATGCCATGCTAAAGTACCCCAGCAGCAGTTTGAATTGATTTTATTAGCAAAATCCTCTTTCCGTTGCAAATACACAATACAGAACAAAAAGTAAATTTCTGAATACTTTTTAGGTAAAACCACCTGGTGCATGAAAGTGATCAGTGAGCTGAAGAAGTATTTCTGGAAACTACCCTTTCAAGACTTTAAAATGAGTACATCTAATCCTCTTCCACCTTAGTTGGTTGGTTTGTTTGTTTCCCTGATTATGGAAAGATAAAAGGCACACCTTCTTTATTATTGTCAGTCCTTTGTTGTTTCTCAGCTCTGAACAATCCAGTTCTTGCACTGAAAATATACCAAAAACAGGAAGAAGTTTCCAAATCTGCAGAAGTAGCTGCTCCTGCTGAGAAAGTTTGTTTCTCATTAGTCAGCTCTACTTCCACCTCCAGTGCCTCGACTGTTTTCAAAACATGACATTACCCCTTGCTCCTACTCTTTTTTGAATCTCACTGAATATAATTGAATCTTTAAATTTTAGGCTTTAGCATACACATTATTGTGATTTTAGATTTAGTTTTAAATGTCTGGTTTGGCTTTTTTTTTTTTCTTTTTAGGGGAAAGAGGGTAACCAGGCTACTGTGTCTCTTTCTACTGTACCCTCAGTACCCGTCCCAGGTGTCCGACCAGGAGATCTGGTCCCACAGTAGCACCTGTCTTGACATGGTACCCTCACGGAGCTGTTTTACACCAGCTGGAGTAATCCTGTGAGCTGTGAGCCTCTGTGCAGGACTCACCATCTTCCCTGTGCCCATGGTTTCCCGGGCCAGGGTTGGGCTGTGCTCCATCAGTGGGGATCTCTGCTGTGCCAAATGGAAAAGCCCCACCGGCCTGGGCAGGTCAGCAGCCCACACGGTGAGCAACCCAGCAAGCCACCGTGCTTTCCTGGCTCCATCTCTCTCTTTTCATTTACTGATTGGAAATCTCGGAAGGTTAGGGTGTGATATTGTTCCTGATTCAGAGCATTAATTAGGCCTTGGAAAGAAGAAGAGGAATTGCGTGTTTTTAACAGTGAGGTTAATGGGATGCTCGCAGAGTAGACAGTTTTAATGAGCTTCAACTCGATGTGCAGTGAGTTTACTCTTTGTGTTAAAAGGGTCACACTGCAGTAGTTTGATGTGGATTGTCTCCTGGCCCCTGGTGTCATAGGTGAGCATCTGTCAGAGTCCAGTCAGAGCACATTTACTTAGTGACACGATTCTAATTAACTGCCTCGAGCTGCCACTGCCGCGGGGAGCCGGGCCAGCGCCTGCCGGGGTGCCTCCTGCCCAGCAGAGCCATCCCTCTTCCCACCACTCTGCCCGCTCCCATCCTGGCAGTGCTGGGCTCTGCACTGACATTGAAGGAGAGGGCGGCGAGGGCCACACTCGCTGAGTGCCGTGGCAGGTGACGGGCCACCCACCATAATGGGGGCCTTTGGCTGTCAGCGCTGGCTCTCCCCCTTGGAGCTCGGCGGGGGCTGATGAGGCTTTGCCTCACCCTGCGAGGTGCTGGGAGTATGTGGTCCTGGCAGCTTTATTTTAGACTCCTCTCACTCTTTCCTTTCCCCTGTTTGATTTTCCTGCCTTTCCCAGGAGTGCAGCATCTGTGGTATCCCTGGTCACCTTTGGTGCCCACCTGCCTCCTCTGCATCAGGGCAGGGGGAACAAGGAGGTGGACAGCATTTTGTGAAACATATCTTCATGTATTTGATCACTTTCCACTGGATGGAAAGAGGCAAGCAGAGCCAGTTCCATCCTCCCTGTCCCTCCCAGGGTATGGGAGAAGCCTCAGCGAACGGTGTGCTCCCCCAGAGCAGGCATACCCTGTTCTTTTTCAGCTCTTCATTTCTGAGCAGAGGTGGCACACTGCTGATGCCAAGCCTGGGGGGCAGTGCCATTTTCACCACACCATCCTTTTGCCAGGGGATGCTGAGTGGGAGAGCTGAGCACAGGGCTCACTCCTGCAGAGTGGGGCACAGGGCTGCCTTGGGGCACTGCCCTGCACACAGCGGCCCCAGCCCAAGGCAGAAGGGGAAGGACTCTGAATTAAATAATAAAAAGAGACTTAAGTAAAAATCAACAGAAATGTCACCAAATGAGCAGTGTCATTTTGAATTAGTGCTCGTAAAGGTCAGGCAGATCCAGAACAGGTGGAGAGGCTGCGTGCCTGGTGTCACAGGCAGGCAGCATGTCCTGGCACTCAGGCAGGACGCAGGGTCTGGCACAGCCGCTCTGGGGCATCCACTGGATCACGGGCACGAGGACAGGGTGGCTGGCAGGTGGTGAGGGGTCCTGCTGTGAGCACCAGACCCCACATCCATGGTGGGGGGTGCAGGGAGTGCCGGCCAGGGTGGCCGGTTAGAGGATGAGCAACTGTCAGAGTCCAGTCAGAGCACATTAACGCGGTGACATGATTCTAATTAACTACCGTGAGAGGTGTCACAGCTGGAAAAGCAGTGAGCGGAGACAAGCTTTTAAAAAAAGAAAAAAGCAATGTGACAGTCTTTTTTTTCCCCTCTTTCTTTTTCTTTTCTTTCTCATTTTTTTTTTTTTTTTTACTCTTGTGTGCTCTCTCCCCTCCATGTGGGAGTGGATCTAAAGATAATTAGGATGTCTGGCTGCCTGGGAACCTGAGCCAGGGCTCTTTTGCTTTCAGTCATTTAAGTTTTCGACATCTCTCTGAAGGGACTTGGTGGCGCAGTGGATTACTGTGCGCCAGAGTGACAGAACACTCTTCTAATCGTAAACCCTTTTTAGAAAGGATTCTGCTCTCCCTTTTTCCCCTGGAGCAGCAGGGGGTATGTTCTGATCACTGCAGCTCTGTTCCCATACATGCTACAATGGGAAACTCAAGGTCTTTCAGCTGTTTCCTGCAGTTAACAAAGGAGACACAGAAGAAAGAAAGGAAGGATGATTGAGTGTTTGTGTTGACTGCACTCACCCCTCTGTCCTAACCTGCCAAAAGTTGGTCGAGCGCCCATCCAACCTCACCGCCTGCCAGGAGTGTGATGGTTTCATCACACCTTGCCCTTGTCTGAGGGCTCGCCATCCCTGGAGAACAGCCTTTGGAGGGAGCTTGATGGCTGCAGGGACTTCATCTGCCTGAGAAAAGTCAGGGTGCTGCCATGTGCTCCTCTCAGCCCCCAGGCAGGCAGGAGCAGTGCCTGCTCCCTGGGGATGTGTAGAAGGTAGTTGTGAGCCCCTCTTTTCTATTTGGAAGCAGTTATGTTTGCAGCAGAAGTGTCTGAAAATTTAAGAGGGATTTCTGGATTGTTTGCTGTGCCGCAATGCCTGGGAGGCCCAGCTGCAAATTGGGGCAAGTCTGCAGTTTGGAGCAAGTCTGTCTCAAGCCTCAGATCTGGTTGATACCCAGCAGGACAGCATTACCATCATTCTGGAACTGCCTTTTGGCTTGGGGCTGCTCTGGTACCCTCTTAATCTGGCTTCTGGTTTTAGGACCACCAATGGGGACTATTCTCCAATGATGAGATCTGCTGTCATTCCCTCCCTCCTCAGCCCAACACCTGGCCCAATTTCTGACCCCAGTGACAGATGAGGAACCTCTTAAATATGTTTGTATGTTGCTCTAAACCAGGAACACAGGGAGAGGCTGATGGTTTGTATTAAGTGTATTCTGCCTTAGTGATCAGCCTGTCCCAAAATGAGGAGCATGCAGAACTGAAGTGATTTATGCTATACAGATCCTAGACTGCCTCAGACCCAATGCACTGTTGGCTGTTTGTTCAGTCCTGTGGCTGAGCCTTGCAAAATATTCCCACACACACTACTGGAATAATCCTTACACTGACCAAGCGCTGTCCCATGTTGTGCTTGGGCAGGTAGAACATTTTTACTTGCACTTATTCTCGTGCCCCTGTAACAGGCAGCACTTCCCAAGCACCGTGATGCACCCTCTGACACAGTGAGACGTGTGTTAGGTGAGAAGCCTTGGAAGATCATTAACTTTCTACAGAGCTTTTTCTGTAGAAAGTAGCAATGTAAAACATGGAGTGACATTTTGATTTCCTGTAGATGCTTTTGGTGCCTTGGTGTCTCTCTGCAATATGTCCCAGACAAGGCTAAATGGTAGTGCGTTCTTCCCTTACCTGTGAGGAAGGGAAGAATGTTAATGAACATAAATACTGTGTTAATGAACATAAACATCTCAATTAAGGGCATGGATTGCCTGCCCTGCTTTGCACTGGACGCCAGTGGAAGGTGTCATTTAACATCATGCTGTCCTGCACCAGCAGTGTGTCCCCACATCTACCCTTACATGCCTGCATCCTGAAGGATCTCAAGGATGTGTTGTCCTTCTCAGGTTAGCCCTTGTCTCTGGAGTTTGGATATCCATGTTGTCTCGTCTCTGTCCTCCCTGGAATGCACGGGGCTGGTGTCTGTGAGCACCTGGTCCCCCTCTGCAAGGAGGACAGACTCCTGCCCAAGTTTTACTGAGGATCCACCTTTAAGGAGAGTAGTGGCAGAGGTACAGAGGGAGGGCTGTGTCAGCAAGGGATGCCAGGTTTAAAGCTGCCCTGCTTCACCTAATGAGAACTGATTGCAAGGTGCAGAAGGGCAGGGGGTACGAATCAGCCAGAAAGACTCCACTGCAATTTAACAAGTTTTCATTCCCCTGAGTTCCCTGATAAGACCCCCCTCTAAGTCTGTACAGGAATTCATAAGAATAGGATAATTAGGATGTTTCAAAGCTGCGACCCTCAGAGGAGTCCTTGGATTAATCTGTTTTTTCCCTTAAAGACATCTGTAACTACAATCTTTGTTTCTTTCCTCTTCTTCTCCCCCTCCTCCTTCTTTTCCCCCCTTGTCTGTCTCTGTATCTCCTGTCAAACCGTGGCAGACGTAAATGACAAAGAAATCAGAAAGAGAGATCAATGCAGTCCAAATTAGCACTTGGAGATAGACTGTGCTGGAGATGTCAGAGCCTGACCCCAGTTGATCTGCCAGCCTCCGCTGGTGATATTATGCAAATTGCATCCATCTGGCAGAGCCCAGTAAAGGACTAATGGGGCAGGGAGGGGGACGAGACCAGACGCCTTTGGGGAGAGAGATGGGGGTCTTTGGGCAAGGGTCCGTGATTGATAGGGGAGATAAGGTGCTACATTGGCTTCCTTTGCGCTCCTGGGCGGATTAAAAACCAAACTCCAGATAAGAGATAACCAAACTTCATTTTGCTTTTTATTTTATTCCTTATTGCTACCCCCACACAACCTAGTACCAAAAAGAAGGGGGGGGTGGAAAAGGTGGTTCTTGGTGCTCATTTCCTGCACGTCATTACCACTAATGGCAGTTTGAGGGGAGAGACAAAGTCATGGAAAGAAAGCATAAAAAAAACCTGGCTGCTTAAAAGACTGTTGTAATAGGAGCATGGATAATAGAAATCTCAAATTACGATGATCGCCTTGTTAAGAAGTTTGAAAATACGGCCAGATTGTCTTTAATGAGAGAAATATGGCTGTTAGTTAGTGAAGGAGGAGGGAATGGACCTTGTTTCAAGATCTGTAGCTCACCCATCAAAGAAGCACCGTCTGTTTCATTTCAAAATCCTGCTCCTCTGCCTGATATTAAAAATAGTTGTTAAAGGCTTTGACTAGCAAGACAATTCTCTTTGACTTCCTACTCTCTCTCCACCTCCCCCAAAAGACTTCGCTAAGGTAACTTCTGCTTTAAAAAATGGCCAAGCAAAGAAAGAAAGAAAGACAGAGGAAAGTTTTTTGCTGCAGGGTGTTACTGCCCCTGTCACCCCGGGATGCTCAGAGTCTTGAGCCTGAGCCCTGCCAGCACCATGCCCATCCTCCCCATGCAGCGGGGAGCCCCCTCTGTGCCAGAATGAGTGCTGAGATGAGGCACCATCACTGCTTTTCTCTTGGCAGCCTTGACCCAGGCTCAGGGTAGCAGTGGCTTTTTTGGCATCTGGACCCCCATTAAGTACCCTGGTTCTGCTTTCCTTTACTCTCCCTGGAGCCTGAGAAGTGGCACCGGGCCAGGACTGAGGATGCAGAGAAGGGCTCTAACAGAAGCCAGGTCTGGCAGCTGCCCGCCACCCCCACCTGTTGTGAAGAGCTAAGGGGCACCTCTGTGCTGTTAGGCTCTGACCCGTAACTCCTGCCTCGCAGCAGCACTGACAGTCCCCTCTTCATTCTCCCCTGAAATCAAAGGATTACATTAATTGGTTTCAGGATCGTGGCCCCATGTCCTGAGTGTCCTGTTTTAAGATAACAAACTCGGAGTGTGTTAATAACTGCTATAGCTCAGCAGGACAGGGCCTGGATGAGGAAGATGCTGCTGGATGGGGAAGATGGGCACTGAGGCATCAAAAATATGTCCAGTGCTGTGTTTTTCCCTGTCATTACACATATCAGTGTAATTGCCTCTCTCCCAAGTTGCTGATGTTAAAATCCCAGGGCAAAGGGCACTGTGAGGAGGGGAGGGCTGCACTAGCCAAACTGTTGCCTTTTCCCAATACAGCCTTCATCTTTTCCTGAATCTGCAGTGGGATCAGAGGGGATCTGCTCTCCTCTTTATCCTCCATAGCATGAGGCTCTTCCCAAGGCTGCAACTGCCACTGCACAGACTGATCCCAGCTGTGCCATTAACTGCCCAAGCTCTGGGTTGTTCCTGGTCCTACAGCAGAGACCCACAGAGGGCTGTGCTGGGATGGCAGTGTTTCCATCTGGTCCTGCGAGTCCTGAGCAATCCTGCTCCAGCTTGGAAGCTACATTCTTCAAACCCAGTGAGAGCCCAAGCAGCTCCTCCCAGCCTGGTCCCCAAACTGGGTGCCCGCAGTGTGCAGGACCTGCAGGGGAGGCCGTAGGTCAGGGTCATGGTCACTGCTACGGGTGGGTGCACTGATCCACACTTTCAGCACCAAGGTTCCATGTCCAGTGCTGTGGTCTGACATGCCTGCCCTATGTGCTCAGAGGTCTCTCAAGAGATGGCATGAAGCAGGAGCTCAAGAGCTTCTATCAGTTTTTGATCAGGTGGTGGGCCAGGAATGCTGTGGGATCAGCTGGCTGGGCTGCTGTACCAGGTGGGATGCAGGGCTATCCATGGCATAGAGCTGATCTTTAACCATGGAAAACCTCTGCCCAGTGATTTGATGCAACCCCCCCAGTGATGAAGAGTGCCTGGCAGCCCTGGGTCACTTTTCCTGCTGTAATCACCCTCACTGTTACTTACATGCAGCCTGTGATGTGCACGAATAGTGACCACCCAGCCAGAGGGGCTGCCTCTGCACAGACCCTCCTGCAGTGCACCAGCCCTGCATTGCCCCTGCTCTCCTGCCCACCCTCTGCAGCAACCATGGCATTGGTGCTCCTGGTCGCTTTTGCTTCCCAGGACATGCATCTCCCTGCCTGCTGCCACATCTCAGCCTGGCCCCAGTGGACAGGGGACCTGTGCCCTGGCACTGCCACCTCAGGACCCTTTCCTAGGGTGCTCTGTGGACAGGTTGAACCTGCAGAGGGCAGGACCCCCAACCCGTTGCCCTAGGGAGGGCACAGCAGCACCTTGTTGCCAGGAAACCCACCCAGCCCTTAGCTGCCAGCCGCCTGGGGCTGGGGGTTCCGAACCCTTCACCCATCCTGTGTGTTTCCAACCAAGAACCAGTGATTTGGCTCTATGTGCATGCCCAGGAGTCTTAGGACTTGGCAGCTGGGTCATCTCCAGCACCCACAAAGCCCCCTGCTCATGCTCTCCCCCTCCAAAAGCACATATATAACAGCCGAGAGAGGGAAAGAAAAGGAGAGATGCCGGCTTTGCCTCTGTGCTCCCATCCAGAGCAGTCTCCTAATGAGAAGAATATGGCTGCTAGTTAGCAGAGGGGTGTGTCCTGTAGGCTAAAATGAGATAGTTACACTGCACTGATTGAAGGTTGAGGTTAGAGGGCAGCACAATTATGTTCAGGAGATTCAAGGGCTCTGTTTGATGCGGCAGTTCTAAGCTCCCAGCCAGTGTCAGTAGTTTAGCTCAGGGTTTCTTTTTTTTTTTTTTTTTTTNCTGGTGTTTTTTTTTTTTTTTTTTTTTTTTTTTTTTTTTTTTTTGTGGGCTAAAGACAGGAAGGATAAAAACTATGGGAATGAGTTGTTACTATTATTATAAAGTGGTGTGGATTTTCTTTTTTTTTTTTAAACCACCAGTTCACCCCCCTTTTGCTTAACTGTTTCCTGATCATTATTTTTTAAGCAGCTTGGAGGGAAAAAAAGAGCATCCCCTTCCCCTGGAGAGCAGCTCTGAATTTTCTCCCAGACAAGGAAGGTGATTTTTTCGTGTCCACTTCTGCTCAGTTCACCAGCTGTAGATCAGAAAAGCAATTAGCAGTTCAAATTATGCCAAGGCCAAATTCTTTGTCTCAAAATCATGGGTTAAGAGTTGCAAAAGAACCTTAATAGTCTGGTGCTGAACTAGATGGTTTTTTCTGAAAACATTTCCAGTTCTCAGGACTGTTTGTGGGGAGTCTCTTGTGTTTCAAAAGCCATGCAGTCTTTTCCCAGAGCCTGCAGCAGTGTCCCAGCACCACAGCAGCATTTGTGGCCTCTCCTGCCTCTCTCCCATCAGCCAGAGAGCTGTCTTGCAGGCAGCCATGCATCCATCCCAAGATGATCCTGGTTGCTGTCATCCTTCTCCACTGCCCTGTCCTCTAACCCATCTATAGCTCTCTGATCACTGCCCTCACTGCAGTGAGGTGAGGATCAAAGGGACTGCTGGCCTGCAACAGCAGCATATGGCAGCCCTGTGCTGCCCGTGCAAGGAGGCTGTTGCTCCCTCAGTGGCAGCACCCAGCAGCCAAGGTACGGGTCTGCCCATGGCATCCACTCCACACCTAAGGATGAACGAAGGGGCGCCTGCCCCTTTCTCTTCTTGCCTGCTCCCCAGGGCCCATTGTGTCCCAAGCCCACACTTTGTGTTGCCTTCTGATCTGAGTGACAGCCTGCTTTATTTACTCTAATGGTTCTCAGTTTTAAATGTTAATTCCTCCCTGAAGAAAATGTCTTTTCAGGATGAGTTGCCTATCAGCAGGGACATGCAGGGTGTGCTGGCATCCCTGGCCTCTATGCAGAGCCAAGCATTAACCTGATGGGCAAGAGCCTGGTAGGTGCAGAGGGCTGTGATGCCTGGAGAGCACCTCAGCCCCTGCCACCACTGTGGCTGGGCTGTCCCAGGAATGGCACATCAGTGGGCAGACCTACCCGGGACAAATGCATCCCGAGCATCACAGTTCATCCCTGTGCAGTCCATTTGGCACAGCACCACATGCCACTGCCACAGCCCCCCATCATCCCCGCTGCAATTAGGGGTTGATGGATTGTCCCCAGGCCAGGGTCTCCGTACGGCCCCCCAACAGGGATGTGGCACATACAGAGGCGGGCAGGGGCCTGCTGTGCTGCCACCATCGAACAATTTCTAATCTTGATTGGAGAGGAGGGCGGTGGGCTGGGGGTGGGGGTGGGGGTGGGGGCGAAGAATCAGAGATAAATGTTAGCTCATTTCTTAAGTAATTAGTTACCTCCTCATCCCCATGTTGTAATTGTGAACAAGCTGTAATGTTTAATTAGTGTGTAAATGAAACCCCAATTTCATAATGGCTGCAGTGACAGCGCTAAGTGAGACAGGCACAGAAGGGGCCGCATTGTTTCAGCAGGAGATGAAGCTGTCGCCCAGCAAGCCAAGCGTCTCTGGGAGAAAATGGAAATGATAAACGAAGTGAGGCTAATTAGCAAAATCCTACAGGCCCCACTGATGGTTCTCATCAAGGGGAGGTAATGAAGCGGGCGGGCCAAGCTGAGAGGGGATTAATTGGAGCTGATTGCTACACACACAGGCTGTAGAGCAGCGGATGCAGGGATGCAAACTTTCCTGCTTGCCTTCTCTTGCCTTTCCACAGGACCTGGCTGTGGGCAGAGCCAGGGACCAGGGAACAACCCTGGGAGCTGGTCCTGGAGCAGGCAGGACACAAGTGCCGGTGGGTGTTCTGTGCCTTGCAGGTGTCTGGGCAGAGGCACATGGGCCCCCATGCCACAGAAAGCATGGTATGAAGACTCTTAAACATCCAAGAGCTGCTGCAGGGCTGGTTTATAGCCCAATGAGGGTTATAGCCCTTCATTTGCTCCTTTCAAGTCCCTCCTCCTATGCTGACTGTATTTTGAGCACAGACATTTGGAGAGTAAATAAAGCACCTCTGCATGATGGGTGCTGGGGAAGTGACGAGTCCTCCCTCCTACCCCTCTGGGTGGGGATCTCTGCAGACCCAATACCTGTGGCAGCACAGCATGGCAGCTGAGGCAGAGCTCCCTGTGCTGGGGAAACCTGAGGCGTCATAGAGCTGAACTTTATCCTTTCAAGCTGTGTGAGAAATGCCCTTTCTGCAGCTGCTGGCACACAACCACAACCCCGATCACATTGCATTACTTACTGACATTTCAGGGAGTGCACGGTGCCCTGCTGCCAGTGGGCTCGGCCCCAAATGTCCCATCCCTGCTGCAGATGGGGTCCAGCTGCCTGCAGGCCAGGCTTCCCCCCAGCCTGCTCTTTACCTGCTTCCAGCTCAGAATCAGAAGTGAGCAAAAGCCTTGCCAAGCAGAAGAGAGGACAGCAATACCTGTCTGTCTGGGCTTGCATCTGTCTGGCTGTCTGAGCAGGTTGTTCCTGTCTGCACATGGAACTGTGGGACTATGAACAGGTCTTTTCAGTGTCAGCCTCTTTTTCTGTTTAAAAATGAGAGGGTGAGCTGTCTGCTTGGCAAGTGACCATTCCTGGGATGTCCCATGCCTGCCCAGAGTCACTGCATCCCTTCCTCGTGACATCTCCAAGCCCTCTGCTGCCTCTCCTGCTGAGTAATGAGAGATTTCCCTGGGCCTCCAAGGGCTCTAAAGAGGGGCTGAGCAATATTATTTATTCAGTTGTTTACAGAAGCGTTTGATCGGGAATAGTTCTTCACTGCCAGCCTGTTGTGTATTATTCATTGCAATAATCTCTGCAGATTGTGATAAACTGTAACTGCGTCGGGGCAGCGTGTAGCTGGGCTGTACTGCCACTGCTGCCTGCTCTGGCCTCTAAAATATCGGCAGCTGCAATCATAAATCTCAATTTACAAGTGGGACTATTGCACGGGGAGTTATAGTTATACTAATGATTACTTCTCTGTCTTATTTTTCATGTTGCAACAGAGTAATAAATTTTTAAGAACAGCCTGGGCAAGGCGTCAGTGAAGGCTGTGCGTCCTCTCGCCATGCTGTCGGCAGAGAGGGGCATTCCTGGTCTTCTGCAGTCATCTCACTGGCAGGGCACATGCCCCACTTCTCAAGGAGGTGACTGAAACATAGGGCTTTCTGTCCCCATGGTGGGAAAGGTGCCATAGAAACTGTCTGCAAGGACAGTGGGGCAGTGGACCGGAGCATGACTTCGGGGTCAGCTCTGACTCTTGCTGTATCAGAGAAGTGAGCTCAGCTCCTTGCATCAGTTTCCCTGCTGGGAGTGGGAACTGAGCCCTGTCTCTGTCAGTGACCTAGTCTTTCTCAGTCAGGCTCAGGACATCCTGGGGTTGATGAGGCCAAGGGATGGCAATCTGATGTCCAAGAGTGGAGCTGGCATTTCAAGGGTGTCTCTTGACCTTGTAGCTCACCACCCGCCCAGCGTTGGGGCTTTCCCAGATGTGGAGAGGTTGAAGCTGCCTTTCTGCAGACAGTGTGCCCACAACATGGAAGTGGGTAGTGGCTTGGATGGTCCCACCTGAAGGAAGGCTCTCCTACCTGTAGAGAAGCAAGGGTCATCAGGAAAGATCCTGGGCTGCAGGAACCCAGACCCTGCTCCCATCTCCATCTCAGAGCAGTGACTCACAAGCACCCGCTGGCATCCCTCCTGGAGGACTCTGCATGGAGGCAGCCCCCAAAGACCAAGTCTCCTGCCCAGAAGGCAGCAGTGGGACACGGGGTTCAGCGAGCATTTCCCAAGTGTTTATCACAGCTCCGAGGTCTGTGATGTGAGGCCTCTGATGGATGCCTCCATTCACAGACTTGACATTATGATGTACAGGGAGCCTAGAGACATATAGATTTTCAAAGTGGCCACTTTGAGCATAATTATAAATATCCAGCCTCTTTACATAGTGAATTGCCGCCAGGAAAAGAAGAAACCCAGGAGGGCTGAAATTCTGGCATCCAGAACTTCTGTAGAAAGGAGCCTTTGGTGGAGGTTTCCCACCCATTTTGGGGTGCCAGAAAGGCATGGGCTTTTCCTATCCCGAACCCCCCTAGCAGCTCCTCCCCCATTCCCCATGGCACTGGCAGTGTCTCTCTGCAAGGGACATCTTCAGGGCACTGTCTTGGACCCTCACCTCCTCTGCTTGTCTGCACCAGCACACTGTAATCTGATTTTAACTGCTTCCGAATGGCTGGCTCCCCTTCCAGATCATGGCACAGAGTACCAGGGGCATAAGGGAGCTGGAAGCAGGTGCTCCTGGTCTCTGTGCCTGATCCATGGCCTCAGAGACACAGGGGAAGAGAGATCTTCCCCTAGCTCGTGGCCAGCTCATCTCCTTCCACTTCCCTTTGAAACATCCCAGCCCACACAAGGCTGGGGCTCGGTGTGGAGGAACCAGTTTTCAGGTGTACAGAAGAAGATCCCTTCAGTGGGATGGGTGCTGAATGCAAAGCCAGCAGCTGAGACCTGGGCATAGTCAGGAACACTCCCACATGTCCCACTTGGATCCACAGGGTTCTAAAAAAAGGTAGTTGTCCTGGAGGAAACCACCTGGAAGTCTTCTTATCATACTTGTTGTTTGGATGGTATCAGAGCATCACCACGTCCATTTCCATGCTGGAGTTGGGGTGAGCGTGTCCTGGGAAAAGTGTCTGCAGGCAGCAGTGTGTCCATCCCTGTGCATGAGGGTCTAGGCTCAAACAGGCATTGGTCATTGCCTTCCTCACCCTGGGACTGGGGCATGCTGGAATACTGCAGGGAAAAATGAAGAGGATGTTTGAGGATTTGTGTTCTGTTTGCAAGCAGGATCTGGAGGAGAGAAGGTCAAAGAAGAAAATTGGAGCTGAATTTAAATCAATGGCAGGTAGAGATTAGAGCTGTGCCCCAATTAACTGCAGCAAGCTGAGGGGAGGCTGGGGGAGGGCTCTAGTTCTCCAGGCTAGGTCCCCCAGCAGACCCCAGTTCTGCTCCATGGAGATCGGAATGCCCCAGACAAACAGATACTACGGCCAGGGGCCTGGGATGGGGACTTTGTGCCAAGGACTTGCTGGTGAGAAAGGGCTGGAGTAGCCAGAGGCTGTGTATGGTAGCAGAAGACTGAGTATGGTGGATTGAATCCCACTCCCTTCTTCCTTCTCTGCACATCTTGCCAAGCTCAGTCTGCCTCTCCATTCACATCCCAATGCTTTGTCCTTGTTTCCTTGTCCCAGTCCCTTCCCCCATGTCTCAGGTATCATCTCAGCTGCCCCCGCCACCAGCCCCACTAACTCCCCGTCACAATTTCCTCCTTGTTGCCTGCCCCCAACTCCAGCTCTTGTTGGTGCAAGTGTTTCAATAGAGCGGCTTCCTCCCTCGCACTTCCTGGGGAAGTCATCAAGCACCCGGAGAGCTGGGTTCCACTTCCCATGCAGGTGTCTGGAGTGGGTGCCAGGGGAGTTGCAGCAGCTGGGAGCAGGGGCCCAGCACTGGGATGGGTGTCAGAGCATGTGCAGCCTCCCAGGGCCACAGGCAGGGCTGGCTTTGCCCAAAGTTGGCTGAATTCTGATGGGAAATCCAAAACATTCCCTGGCCCCAAAAATCACCTTCCCAACAGATTACAGGGCTCTTTTCCAAAACATCTGGGTACACACAAAAAAAATTTGCGACAGCAGTAACTGAAATTTAACGGAAATAGCAACATATTTGTCATTCTTGTTGATGGCAATATATTAATGATTCAGGCTGGAATTTCCTGGGAAAAAAATTAGGTGTGAGTCGGACATCCAGCATGGAATGTCTCAGCTGAATCACAAAACTCTGGGGAGAATCAGGGTAGGTTGCATCAGAGCAAGGGGAAGCCACCAGCCCCTCTTTGTTTCCAACACACATACCCCCCCCTCCATGTGCTCCTGAGACTGGAGCAACCTGGATCCCATGAATCCAGGCCCACAGGCATTGGACTTTGCTCTCTCCAGCAACCCTGTGCACTGCAGCATGTTGCACATCACCCAAGGAACGTTAATTAACATTGCTGGAAGATCTTAGGAAAGGTGCAATTTGAATGATCTGGCACTGCAGTCATTCAGATGCTGAGTTAATTCAATCCTTGCACACAGTGCTCCTACAGATTGTTGGCTTTAAACAAACAGCAGTGACAGATTTGTTGCTGCGGAAATGTGGTCATTAAGTCGGGAGCGTGTGTTTGACCTGAAAGCGATTGAGTGATGGATGCAAGTCATTTTAAAGCTGCAGCAGCCAAAAGGATGCTCCTTTTGGAGAGCAATCTTGCATCTAAGGAGTGTAAATAATTTAAACAAACAAGTAAAGTAAGGTGAAAGCACTGCTGTAATATGGTGCTAAATGCAAAGTGGGGCAGTGCTGCCAGCTCTGTGACAAGAGGAGAGCTTATTTGCACAGCACTGGTGTAAGGAGGTACGAGGTACCAACTTTGGGCCTGTGTCTGGGGGTAAATGGTTCCAACCAAGCTCCCATCACTTACTGGTCACCCGCGGGAGCTGTGCACCTGCTGCTGTCTGAGTGTGGGCAGTGCAAGCGCTGTGGGATCCCCAAGGAATGAGGACTAAAGTGGATTTGGTGAACCAGGAGCTTGGCATGCTGTTGGGCTGCTGCCCCTTGCCAGCCTTGCCCTGAGCCATCCTCTCACTGCTGTTGAAGATCCTCTTGCCCACGGATTGTGAACAGGGAGGGAGTGTTAGGAGCTGCACCGGTCATGTCACGTGAGTCTGTGCATTCCACCACTGGATTTGGCATCCCAGTAATGAGGCTGGTAGTTACTATGCATTGCAAGCAGCCATTGCTTAAGCCTCAGTATCTCAGCCATTTAATTTAATGGGGTTTTTTAAATACCAAAAGCAATTAAGTTCACATTGTGAGCTAATCGCCTACAAAATTTCATTTCAAAGATGCTCAGACTGTTTGTGAGAGAATTGCTGGAAATAGACCCAAATATGCTACCACGTCTGTCCGTTTGTCCTTTTCTGCCTTCCCTCTTTCCCAGCCATAGTCAGGCAGATGTCTCAAAAGGAAGCAATTACATTCTCAGTTCCCTGCTTTTCTGGCAGGTTTTTCCATGGTGTGAATTTTAGATGTGTAAATTAAATGCCAATGATTGGTGATGTTTACAGTGCTTAGCTCATACCACAGGGGTGGAGAGCAGGGATTTAAGGTCTGGCTGATGGGCAAGAGCGAGATTACTGTTGCTGGGGGATGGATGGGCATGCAGCAGTATACCTAGGCCCAGGAAGAGATGGTGGAGGCTTGTGTTACCACTGCCTTGAGGCTGCATGTCTGTGCTTCTGTACCTGGGACTGTAAGGGGTGCCTAAGCACAAACACCCAAACCTTGGACAAGGAAGCCCTTTCACTTTGGGAATGTGTCCTGGGTGAGCTGTTTGCAGCATGTCCACCATATCCCATGGTGGCTCACCCCACGTGCCTACCTTCCTGATCCTTCTCCTGCCCCAGCAGTCCCAGCCCACAGCATCTATCCATGGCAGTGCCTGCAGGGGCCAGCTTGCCTGTAGGCTGCGTGGCTTTATCAGATCAGAGAAAAGCCAAAGGTCTTTGCCAGAGATTACTTGTTCTCCTAAACAGCTGTGTTACTGCATATGGAGTAATCCCCCCTCAACAGCCAGCTGGGGGTTTTGTTTCTTTCCTTGTGGCTATCAGGTAAACACTCTCCTTAAAGCACCTTTGCCGGCTGAGTCATCCATGTGCTGCCCATTACCCCAGTGGAAGGATACGCAGGGGCACACTCCACACCTCTGCCAAGCTGCCTGCCCCTGGTGCATTTGGCTGCACCACGCATGGCTGCCGTCCCATTTTGGCTGCAGTGTTGCCTTCTCCAGGCACCCCTTGCCATCCCTCCTGTCC
The DNA here is from genome assembly GCA_013400415.1 of Scytalopus superciliaris. Taxonomy (NCBI): domain Eukaryota; kingdom Metazoa; phylum Chordata; class Aves; order Passeriformes; family Rhinocryptidae; genus Scytalopus; species Scytalopus superciliaris. Next base: position 2,284,002 of record VXBX01007997.1, on the reverse strand, counting down.
AGTTTCCCCAGCCCGCAATGGGGAGGTGATTTATGGAGTCCTGTGTGCACCCGGTGAGTCCAGCTCTCTGTGTTTCAGGGAGATCCATCGCACAGGGAGGGGAGGTCACTGCGTTGCAGGTTTGCTAACCTTGCCCGCTTATTAAAAATGGTAAAAGCCTCCCTCAGGACTCGTGAAGTATAGATCCAAAGAGCTCCATATGCTGTTCCCCTTAATGAGATGTCTGCCTGAAGAGCAATAGCAAAACACACCATCCAGTGTAGGGTCCCTATAGCTAGATGGCCTGGCTGTAAACAGAGCCGTCCGTCTTAATGGGCTATCGTGTAAAAACTTCTCCCAGTCAATAAATCAAAGGGGCTCCATTTATATCATGTGCTGCCTTCGCTATTAGGCTGCCTCTAGATGGCATGTTCTGATACAGAGCTCCCCAGGACCGCCAGTTGAGGCCAGAGGCTCTAATGGGCATTTAATTCAGGCTTTCCCTTGCTGATACCTGTTTGGAGCTCAGCAGCTGGGACTCAGCAGGGGATCCCCTATAGCTCAGGATGGCCCTGCTGTGCAGGAAAGGGCACCTATGGATCAGGACCTGGCTGGCATTGCCTCTCCTGCTCTGCTGAGTAGGAGCCTCTGGTGTGCAGGGGACCAGACCCTCCCTGGTAAGGGCTTTGTGGGGCTGGTGAGCACCTCTGTTGTTCAGGAGCAGCAGCTACAGCCTGGCGCAGTTATTTATTTTTCATTCCCTCCCTTGTGCTGCTCAGATGCCACCGGAGGGAAGTTCCGCTCCAGCCACCATCCCAGGCAGAGATATTAGTCCTCATTACTAATTAAAGGAAGCAGGAGTAATTGACGGATGGTGGATGGCGGGGGAGCCGGTGTGATGAACGGCCCCTGTCCCTGTGCCGGGGACGCATGCTGAGCGCTACCTGTTAGCTACAAATAAACAAACCTGATAAATAATAAATAGTTGGAGAAGAGTGGGCAAGCATTATTTAAATTAATAGGGATTAGAGGGAGAGGTCTGAAAGAGCATTCCTCCGGATGAGCTATCCCTGGACGGACAGGGACTCATTTGTTGCAGACTGGAGTAAACAAGGAGAAGGGAAGGATTCATCACAGCAGGGCCTTGCAGCGCTTCTTGGGCTTCTTGCAGCTTCTTGGTAACAGCACAGCTGTACTTTTCCTGGCCACCCCTGCACCAGGGCTTCCTCTGTCCCCACTGTCTCACTGGTGTCACCACACTACCACACCTATGGTGCCAGACTGGGGCATTGGGTGCTGTGAGGGAGCCAGGGTGCTGCCATGGAGCAGTGGGGAACAGATGCTCAGCTTCAGTTGCTGGTGAGGTGACACGGCACCCCACAGGTGTTCCCAGCCAGCTGGATGGCCAGTCTGCCTGCACTCAGGCACTCACTGTCAGCCATGGTTTGGTCCCAGGCTTGAATCCAGCTACTGAGAGGGTCTCTTCTCACATCCTGGCATACCCCACTGCCTCCTCAGGGCAGGAGGCTAGGGGTGGTGGAGGGAGGAGGGATGCTGCTGAAGTGGGGGAGAGGGGAGGGCAGACTCTCTGCTCGCTATCACATCTACTCCATCTTATCGCCACGGTAATTTGATGATAAAAAATAATCCGAGGCTGGAAAGGAAACATGTGTAGTGGAGTAAAGATTGAATGTAGGTGGATTGTGCCCTGGGGCGGCGGCTGGGAGATAGAAGGAAATGTCCTTCTGTTTGACATACTGCCGATCCGTAGCCCCACGTCCCCCACCTCACTGAGCCCTCCCCGGGGCATACGGAGCCCATTGGCCCGTGGGCAACATGGCAGGCAGGAGGGTGCTTGTTGTGACTCCCCAACACCTTCTGCCCCTCACCTGCACCCCCTGTGCCCCCCAGCACCCTATGGGGTGCTGCCCCCCACCTTCCCACCCCACGGCTCGCTCCCAGCACATTTCTGGTTATTTTTTTTTCCCTTTGGTTATGCTTCACAACTCATTTTATCAGCTGTCAGTAGCCAAATGTCTTTTTTAAGGAGTGGGTTATAGGCACTAATGTACTGAATGCTATTGCACTGGCTGCAGTTAGTGTTCCACGGCTAAATTACTATAATTAATGTTCCACTAGAACTGTTTGTAACAGGCGGCTGAGGAAGCCCTGGGTCTGGGCTTTCACAGCCACTGAATTATCTCTCCTCCCCCGAGAAAGCACCTCTCGCAAGGGGAGGGATGAGGTCAGCACTGGGACAGGCAGGCAGTAGGTGAGTCAGACTCCAGCAGATGGGGGACGCGGGAACTGTTCCTGGGGCACAGACTCTCTGTGTCCCTCCATCTCAGCCGCTGTGCCCCCTGGCAGCGTAGCTGGGTGTGCGCTGGGCTGTGGTGGTGCTCCAGCTGGGATGTGTCACGGCACTGCAGCATCACCAGGGCTCCTCTCATCGCTCTCCGCCACTGCGTTATGAAGGTGGAACGCAGTGCCTGGAGAAAAGCTTCCCAAAACTCACTAAGGAAAGTCGGCAGGGGGTGTTTCCTTGTGCCAGGCATGGCACCTCAGCCCACAGCATGGCCCAGAGTACAGAGCAAGTCTGCACCCAAAATCATCCCTGCCCTTCCTTCTACCCAGTTGCCTCCCGGTGAAGCCAAAGGTGCAGGGGAAAAAAAACGTGCTCCGCAGGCACACACACCCCTTGTTTCGCTAAATGCATTGTTCAATACCTGCAACAAACAGATTAGCTGGGGCTTTATCAGGGACAAGAGAAGGGAGAGCAGTGTGATAATGGTTTTCAGCAAATCCTCGGGCTGTCACAGATTAGAGCCGCGGCAGAAGCATTATCAGCCCTTTCCTCCTCTCCCCATCGCCTCCCCCTTTGTCTCTTCTCACCATCGGATTTCTCCAGCCAATCTATCCCTGCGAGAGCCGGACAGATACAAGAAGAAGTCAGTTTCCATCTGATCTGCGATTGGTTTTTCCCGGCAGCAGATCTGTGTCACAGCATTGATCCATGGGCCCCCCAGCACTTGTCACCTTGCGTTTCTGGAGAGGAAGGTGGCAGAGGGAATCAGGGTCGGGGTGGGGGCACCTTAAACTTGCCATGTGCCATTGATCTGCAGGCGGGACTGTAACCAGGCTGCCCTGCCCGGCAGGAGGGGTGCAATTCGCCTGCCCCCGTCAGAGGAGTTTAAATAGCTGTGACCTTCTTATTAAAGGAGAGGGATGGCTTTGGAGGGCCAGCAGGAGGAGGGGGCCAAGCCCCAGTGCCCAGGGCAGGTGGTTGGGATCTTGGCCCTTAACATCCCATCAAGGGACAGCTCAGTGAGATTGGCAGCAGGGTACTGGGAGCCTGCTGAGCACCCTCCTCTCTCAGAGGGGTCGCCCACTGCAGGCACATCCCCATTTCTACTCCCTGGCTGTCTGTGCCACACTGCGCTGTGGCCAGGTATGAGTAGGGACCCCTGTCTTGGCTCTGCAGCTTGCCAGAGCCTGTGGGAGAGAAGCTATCAGGTGGGAGCTGTTGTGTTAACCTAAGTGGGTGGGCAGCTTTCTTGGAATACATGAAACTGCAGAAAGTTGATTTTTCTTTATGGAGGTGGGAGACAAGGCTGTCCTTCCTCCTGATGACTACAGTCAGGGCCTGATGAGGGCTACCTGCAGGCAGGGGTTTGTTGAGACACGTGGAGATGCTCAGGAGCCACTGCCCACTGGGCGGGGCAGTGGTGGTTTACCAGGCATGGCCCAGCATCTTTGAGGTCAAGCTGTCTGTGTCACCTGCCACCGCCCTGTACCCCTCTGCCAGGCTCCTGCCAGGGTAACACTGGCAGCTCTGTCTCGACTCACCTTCCCTGGCTCACCCAAGGGATGGTGTGCAGGTGTGTGGGAGGCAAGAGGGGATATAACAAGTAATGGCCCCGAGTGTGGAAACAATGTTAATAAAGTGTATTTCACTTTTAATTTTGGCATATAATGTAATGATCTTTTTTAAGGCCCTATCATATTATCTGCATGACTAGATTATTGAGTCTTCATCATCTCCAGATAAATTTATGACCAGGATGATGCTTGGAATTTATTATCAGTCAATAGAGCTCAATACTGTAACAAGGCGTGTAATAAGATATACATATTTAATGATCCGGAGTAAAACAGCCTCGCTAATGGGCAGGATGAGACGGAGGCTGGAGCGTTAATTTCCATCCCCTGCCCCTTTCCATGGGAGCCTGCACCATTCAGATGGGACAGAGCCCCACGGTCCTGCACGTTCCCTGACACAGGCTGGGAGCAGGGACTGCCTCAGGGGGATACAGGGGAGCAGAGCCCTCATGCCACTGAGGCCGTGAGCACGTGCCTGCTGCACGTAGGCACTAGTGGGAAGGCATGTGTGGCAGCCCATCCCTGCTGAGATGTGCAGGTCTGTCTCACACAGCACATGGGTCTCTGATGTGGCTTTGCAGGTCTGGCTGACATCTTCATCTATGCCATGTGTGGATCAGCATGCATGCACCTTGCATGTGGCTCTCTTCAGCTCAGCTGGACAAGCCTGGCACAAAGCCACCACTCCAGCAGCTGCTGAGATAGCCAGAAAAGCCACATGCTCCAGAGGCAAGCCTGAAATCCTGCCCCTGGGATGGTGCAGGTCTCCGTGGCTCAAGAAGGGGAGCTAAGTCACATTGCTGGGGCAAATGGATGGACTCTGGCCCCACCATGCGAAGATACCTCTGGCCAGCACAGCCCTTGGTGAGGACACAGTCCCAGAGTTGCCCACATTCTTCACCTGTCTATGCCCCTGACAGGAGAGCAGGCAGCACCAGGGCAGTCATGCTGCAGAGGGGTAGCAGGTCTTCATGCTGAAGTGCCCTGGCCCTGTGTGCAGCTGCCCGCAGACAAAGTCGTGTTGAACAGGGGCCCGTCTCCCTCACCAGGTTATATTTTGAGCTGCCAGCACTGATTTTTCCATCCCTTTGGGATGTTATTAAATTAGTTTCCTAGGACTTTTAATAAGCACTTTTGATACCTTTGAAGCATGTGGCTTTGTGGGAAGATTACAGTCCCGCATCCATCTCGCTGGGAGAGAAACAATGGCAGCAGGGCTGGTGTTTGATCTTGCCTCCAGAAGGCGAAAGAGGGTTTGGGTTAGACAAAGAGGTGAGCTGCTGATTTGGAGCTAATGTTTAAAAATAGGTAGGTCTCCCTCCAAGATAGAGAGATCTGCCCTTCTCTGTGTAATCGCCTGCCTCTGCCTCACCGGACTTGCAGAAACACAGCTCGCTTTATTTGAAGGCTTCGAGTGCAGTGTCGCAGTTTGATTCTGGGTCCTTTTAAAGCAATAACTAGGCCATCTGACCAAGCTTTAAAGAGCAGGAGAACTTTCCATTAGGACTCACGACACACTCTCAGCGGCGCTGGAATTGCATTCTTGCCTTTTATTTCCTTTCTCTGACATCTCATGTCACTCAGGCAGGAGAAACTCAGCTTTATAAACTCTCTTATTTCTCTCTTGAAATTTCTCCCTAATTAGAGTCCCAATCCCAATGGTGGGACTGGGTGTCAGGAACTGGATGTGGAGCAGAGCCAGCAGCAGTGGTGGGGGGCAAAATGAATTGCTCTCTGCAGCCTGGGGACCTCCTGGTCCCCAGCAGCATCAGTCAGAAGCAAGGAGAAAGCATGTCCCACATCTGTCCCCACAGCTCCCACACAGAAGAAACAGAGCCACCATCCCTGCCATGCCAAGCATCTGTGTGCCTGGCCCCAGTGCTGGCTCTGGCAGGGACGATTGGATGAGTTACAGCATCATGAGCACCTGGCTCCGGCCAGGCATGCCTTCACTGCAGGGAGAAAAGGTGTCAGGGGAGCCGAATTCCCTTTATCTGTGGATAACTACTGCTGCCTTTAACAGCCTGGAATAAACTAGCCATAAATATCATGATCATAAGTGCTTAGATATGGCAACTTTACACTGAACAGAGGTTTTAACCTTCCCTGTGGAGGATATCCAGCTCTACATCACTGACTGTTTCCATCCAGCTGCACGGCCAAAGACAAGCTCTTGATGAGCTGCTCAGAGTGGCCACACCAGCTCCCAGCCAGCTCTAAGCCCAGTCTAGCCCCAGTTTTGGGGTAGGACCTCCTGCTCTCAGGGCCTGGTAGGAGTCCTGCTGCCCTCGCCCCCTGATGCCATCCTTTCCTCCTCTAAGGAAGCACCAGCATTGGAGCCTGTGGTTTACTGGACTTCTGTGGGAATTCACCTTCCCACCCACAAGGAGGGTCCTGAGGCACCAGCTGCTTCAGGAACTTGTCACCATCACCTTGTCCCTGAACAAGGCCAGGGGTCCCATACCAGCAGGTGGGCAGTTTGCATCCTCCCAGCACCTCTCCAGTGCCCTGCCATGACTTTTATCTTGCACGGCGACTTTGAGGGGAACTGTAAAACACTCAGATGAGTTAAATAATACACGACAGTGTACGGTATAAATTACAGGAAGGCAGCAGTGGAGCGACATTGTATGCTGAATAAATTAAAGGCTGCGTGACTTACAGGCGAGATTGATCTGCTGAGCATTTTGTTTAGTGACGTGCTTGTCATAAGGGAGAGCTAATTAGAGGTGTGGAGGCGCATGGCTCCGGCGCTGGGGAGTACGGAACAGGCGGGGCTCATGAATGTCACAAAGGTCCCAACACTTCAGGATTTGCTCTTTCTGAGGCTGGCCACATGCCATGCCCTGTTAGCTGAGTGCCCACTGTGTCCCCAGGGCTATTCAGCACCATCACAGCCCAGGGAGAGAACTGTGCTGCCACAGGCATCTGGAAGTGGATTGGGAGACAGTCAGCTCGTGGCTCTGGGCTCTGCCCTGAGCAAAGGCTGGTGTTGGGGCTGCCTCAGTGGCAGGCTTATGGGGAATGGAGGTATCCCAGCCTGAGCCCATTCCCAATGGTGCACAGCTGTGCAGGAGCATATACTTTGTTCCTGTGGCTGCTTAGAGCCAGTGCTGCCTCTCATGTTTTCAAGTCCAGCACTGCTCACAAGTTGACACGGGGATTTTGCTGGCGTTGGGTACCCAGGGCCAGCTGAGCAACACAGCTGAGAGCTGCAGGGGCTGATCTGGGGTCTGCATAGTACAAAAAGGCAAATACAGGTTGGAAGTTAGGTAGGGGTCTTGTAATAGCAGGATAATGCCATGAACAACCAAGGGAGCAGACAGCCTTTTCAGGACACCATTTGGACATGGTAATTTTGGGAAAGATATTCTTTACTCATAAGGATGTGGGAGTCAGGTGAGAGACTTGGATGCAGCTGTGTGACTTTAATGGCCAAACTTGGGGCTGAGTTTGGAGGCTTGTCCCACTGGGCTCCTGTGAGCAGGAGCAGGGATGGCTCTGTGCAGCATCACCCCTGCCACCTGCACAGCCCAGCGATGCCATGCAGGCTGTGTGCAGCCAACGAGGTCATGGCAGAGGTTGCACCACAGGGCCGGTGGAGTGGGGACCTCAGTGGGCTGCCACAAGGGTGCTGGTGGCTGGAGCCCGTGCTCCAGAGTGGGCTGGCCATCGGGATGCACTCCCCTCCGGCTCGGCCGGCTCAGCGGTTGTCTGTCACTCGGTAGGATTATGAGTAGTGAGTGTAATGCATCGGCGTATGAATAGGGTTGTCTGGCTGATGGTGATGTATCGTTTTTCATTACTGCCTCTCAAGCCCTCCCTGCTCCACGTGTGGAAATTCTATTTATTCCCTAATTTGTAAAAATTCCCTCCTTATCTGATACCAATCAGGGAGGGGTAATTGGCTCTCCAGGGCTAGCGGCTGGGGTCCTGATGAAGAGATATGTGTGTCTGCTCTGGCTGTCCAGGCACCCTGCCCTGCTGCACCAGCGACATGGGCCACAATTAATAATGATTTGCAAATGGCAGACAAGCAATAACGCAGAAAGATGTCCAGCCAGCCTCCTGCCCGCCCCTTAATTTCCTTCTGTAATATAAATGGCGCGGGAACGAAAATCCAGCACTATAAATTCTGAAATTAGTTATTCACCGTAATAAATGGTTCCCTTTTTGGTGCATGGTCCTCCCCATCCTCCCCTGACCCCCCACTCCCTCCTTCCCTCCCAGCCCCCTCATCCACTACCTACTTCATTTGAGTCCTAATATGCAAATACTGTAATTTAACGGGATGGTGAAGTTGATTTTCATGTTAACTTAATTACTTTGATTTATGAAGGGCTGGGATGCAGACACGGCTCCATCCTTACCCACCCTCGCCCCTCTGCGGTCCCACTGACCTGCTGCCTCTCTTCCCTTGTCTTCCCTTGGCTCAGTCCTCTCTTCCTCTTCTTCCCAAGTTTAGTGTTTTATTAGCTGCCTTTAAGTGGACATAAGTCCTCGCGACAATCGCATGATGCGGAGGACAAATTCCCCATCCTGCCTTGTTTAATCGTGCCTGGATAATGGATGTATAATTGACTCATTTGAATGCTTTTGCCTACAGGAGTGCAGAGCATTAAATGTTTGATTGCCTTAATTTCCAAACAGATCATTATCCCCTTCTTACCCGCTCTTAATAAACACTTTATGAGGATTTTTTTTGTAAAGGAAAAAAATCTCCACTCCTCGTACTTCTCTGAAGTGATAAACTCTAATTAAGTCTAATATTTAAAAATATGGTAATGGTGACTTGTTTGAATAAGTGGCCTGCATTTCCATAATTTCATTATTACGTAAAACACGCTAATTATTTGAAGTGTGCTTATTACTAAAAGAGAAATCTCCTTCTAATAAAGATGAAATTGGCTTTTTTCCCTGTATTGCTGTGCATGCTGCTCCCCTTCTCTCCCGGCCGGTGAGTGGCCGTGGCTGTGGCTGCAGCCGGGAGCGCGGCGATGGCGGCGCTCGCTCTGTGTGCCCAGGGGTGCCTGCCAGCCAGCCTGTGAGGATGCTGGATGTGCAGAGACAGGCACAGGGGCTGAAAGACAAACTGAGGGCTCTGAGCACCCCAGGCCACCCATGGCCCCAGCAACACCGATGCCCTTCAGGCTTGTAGGCTCCAGGAGCTGTTGGGAATGTTCCAAGAGAGCTCAGCTCCTGCTTGCCCATTCCATCCAACAAGGATCCCCCAGATCTCAGGGTTCCCACACACAGTAGCACCTGTGATAGGCCATCCAGCAGCCTGTAGGGCTGGAAGGTGTCTCAGTGGTCAGGTGTCTTTTGCAGTGCAGAGTCCCCAGAGACCCAGCTCTGTCCTGGGAGGGGTCCAGTGTGATGGGTGCATGATGGGAAGAATGGTCCCTGGTGTGGAGGACAGGAGGAAGCATCCTGTCTCCCACAGGGTGACAGTGGCCATCAGGGGTAGGAGGAAGGAGGTGCCCAGGGCAGCAGGTTGACCACCCCTTTGCTGCACTTGTCACCTCCATACAAACCTGGGAACTATCAGAGACAGGCCCTCTCTGCTCCAGTGTCCCTGCTGGGATAAAGTGGATTTGGAGGTCTTGTTGACCCCAGTGTGCAGGGGGTGGGACAAACGTCCCATTCCCCCAGGTTACAAACAGCAACAGGTTGAGGGAGGATGAGTATGAATTGTGTCCAACCCCTTTTCAGAGCCCATGCGGGTGCTCTGTGGTGGGGCAGGCAGGGAGGCACTGGGATGAAGTCAATATAAAACTAATTTTCTTTTCTTCATGAAGAAATGAGGTGTGTGGCAGTAACGTAATTGCAGATAATGAGGTAAGTTATTCTTAATATTCTGCACGTCGCTGTCAGCTCCACCTAATATACCTGCTGGCTGTGTGGGGCACGCAAAACCCCTCGCCCCATGCACAGGATTATGAGGCCATTAATTTGGGAGCAGCTCAGCAGGACCATCCCCAGTGTCCCTGTGGGTCCCAGTGAGCTGGGAGCTACTTGTCACCACTATGGCTGGCATCCTGGTGCATATGGATTTAGATCAGACAAAACTCCCTGCTGGCTCCAGTATGGATAGGGTGAGGAGCTGCAAGAGCTTGGCTCCATGTGCTGGGAAAACACTGTCACTTCTTGCCCCTGATGGCTGTCCCCTCCTGGGAATATTCCCACTCATGGGGAGCAGCACAGCCCACTGTGGGGACACGGCAGCCAGCGTTCCCCTTTATGATTGCTGGGGACTCCAGCAGCAGTGCCGGGCTGCTGGGAGTCTGTACAGCTCCCAGTGGTCACAAGGCCACCTGCTGTCACCCAGGGTTGGCAGCAGGGAGGTGAAGGGCGGCGGTGGCCTGGCAGCCCTGTTTCCGCTTTGCAGAGATCTGTTATACAAAGGCAGCGGTGATATTATTCATTAACAGTAATCTGCCATTAGAACATTGACAAATGGCCCCTCAGCGCCTGAGCATCAGTTCTTGTACAGCCCATAAAGCATGGGGACAGTTTAAATATGGACCTGTTCAGCTCAGGCCGGGGGTGATCCGTCTTCCCGGCCACAGCACAGGTGCAGTGGGGCTGCCTCCAAATGAGCACATTTTGGGGGGGCACTGCAGTCCCCCGACCACCCACAGCCCACTGGGGCAGCTGCTGGCATGGAAAAGCTCACCTTGCACTATGAGTGTCTCAGCCCAGCACAGAGTCGCTGCAGCAACATTCGGCCCCCTGAGCCTCCATGGTGCAGGGTGTCTGGGTGGTTTGGTCCCATGAGGAGGTGGGAGAAATGCCAGCAGAGTGTCATGCATGGGGTGGCAGCCTCTACCCTTCTTCCCAGTGCCTGGGGTGATTGTGGAGATGATGCTCTCCTGGAGCTGCTCAGTCCCACTGCTCCTGGCAGCTCAGTCCCACAGCACAGACTCTTGATGACAGAATTCTTGACCTCATCCTGGGTTCACAGCAGTGCTGTGGTGAAGTGGCTGGAGGGAAGGCACTTACCAAGCAGGCAGCCCAGCAGCACAGGCTAAGGGGTTTCTGCCTCCCTCACGGCAGAGGAATGTGATGGGAATGTCTGCCTCTCCGAGTACAAGGACAGCCAGTGATGCTGAGTGGCCACAAACTTCAGCCCTAACTCAGAGTGCATCCCGCTGCCCCATGAACGTGCATGTGCCACTGTCCTTGACTGTCACTGCAGCAAGAGCTTAACAAGAAGTGGAGAGGGCTGGGATGTGGGTTTCAGTGCAGTGCAATGTTGCAGAGGGTTAAAACCTGGTGGGCTAAGCCAGTCAGGCCAAGGGGCAGCTGGGGTGTCACATCACCCCACGCTGCACTGGCAGCTGGGCCAAAGGAGGGTCCCAGCACCTCAGGGCAAACTCAGCCCTGGCCATCCTGGGACATGGGATGATGCTCAGAAGCAGCACAGCAAGGTGAGGGGCAGGGAGGCAGGGCAGAGCCACCACTCCGTTTACAGGAGGCAGGATAACCCCAGGCTGACCCCTTTCACACACACCGCACAACACCCCTAAATCAATTGCATCTTATTATTACAATATCAATATACAATATTCCTACAATAACACCATTGATTTTCTACTCAGAGGCTGCACCTCAGTCTGTTTTAAAGAGGAGGGAGTTAATAGTGCCCTCATTAAAAATCTATAGATTACCCCCCACCCCAAAAAAAGAAAAAGCAGTTTATATTCATTAGGGCTATTGAATATAAAGTAATATGTTTGTGTAGGACATTGGAGTAATGTGATAATCCGTCCGCATATCAGGGAGAAATCCACTTAGCAACCCTGTCAGCTTGACAAGAAAAATGTGCCCATAAAGTCGGGAATACATTGAGGGAGCGAGTGGGAGGAGAGCGGGGCGCGCGTGCGTGCGCGAGCCTGTGCAGCACCCGCAGAGCTGCACCGGCCAGCAGCGGGGGACCACCTTCACCCCATCCCCCTGCCCAGGCCTGGGACACAGCCACGCACCCCTCTGGTCCCCGGAGGTGTCTGGGACTGGGGCACACCGGCTGTGCCGGGATGGGGATCAAAAGGGGGTTTCACACCCTGTGAGCCTCTATGCCCCCAGGCAGGGTCACCCAGTTGGGACTGGGCCAGTGGGTGCCAGCCTGGGTGCTGGGGCTGAGCCAGAGCCACCTGCACGCTGGGGAGAGCTGGGCTGGGTGGGAGGCACAGGGTGGGCAGGGTTGCCTGTGCCCTCCCACCTGCCTCGGACCCCACTCACCCCCCACCCGGTGGTCACCTTTGCGATGGATTAAGCACTGAAAAGCAGCAGAGCAATCCCGTTTGCGCTCTCTTAGGCTGTCAATTGCCATTTTTGTAATAGAAATTCCTTTCACAAGGTAACGACGGCCAGATTTAGAGGATTTCATATTGCTAATAATTCCCCAAACAGCCATCTGACTGTGTTGTTTTAAAAGCCGCTTAGTTTTTTGCTTTGGAGTTTATGAAAATCTCCCACTCTAATATCCCGAGAGCCAGCCTATAATTGTGTTATTAAATCAATCGGAGCGGATTACATTGTAAAATCAATAGATGGCTGTAATTGCATATTAGAAAGTTGTTCTGCTGTTGTTGATTTTTTTTTTACATGGATAATTATAATAAGCGTGTTTACCTTAGCGCTGATTTGGAATGGGTCTCACTAAATGACTTATGATGAGCTTGGTACACCCGTTGCCAGGGGCCATGGCATCATTTGGGATGGCGAGGACAGTGCTGCCAGCACAGGCATGTGGCTGGCACTGACCCAACAGGGTCCCACCAGCTTTGCAGGGTGGCAGACAGGAGGCTTTGGTGGGGCAGCTGATGGGGTTCAGGAAGCAGCCAGCAGTCCCAGAGGGTCTCCCCAGAGGCCAGCTTGGGAGTCCCAGCAGGTGCCATGGGGTCGTTGCCAATCTGGTGGCTCACCAGGTCTCTGTGCAGTTTCCCCTTCAGCAATATGGAGCAACAGTCGAGCTGTGGCAGCCCACCCCAGCTCGGGGCGTTGCTGTGGGCAGGGAGGTGGACAGTGGGATGTCTGGGCCTGTCCTTTCACATCCAAACTGCTCACCTGTCACCCACCTGCCACAGCTCAGAGGCCAGGATTTGCTTTGCTGTTACTTTTTGGGGGATACCAGGCCAAGGCTGGCTGAGTGGTGGTACTTCAGCCACAGTCAGTTGCACTCCCCTGCCTTGGTTTCCCCAGCTCTTGAGCCACTGTTACCCTATTAGGTCCCACTGGCTCCAAGGGCTGAGGTCTTTCCCAGGGGCTCAGTCTGCTGGGTGAGTAGATGGAGCAGGGGGTCCTAAGGACAGTGAGGGGCTCCCTGGAGTGGGAACAAGTGGCAGCAGTGGAAGCTGGTGCTTGGCCAGGCAGGACACTTGTCATGTCCAGGGCCCTTCTGCAGCCACAGGTGCCACCTTGGGCAGTGGAGAGGACAAAGGCACAGAGACAGGCTCATCTCTGCCCCTGTGCCAGCCAGCAGGCTGAGGACACCCCTCCTTTTGTTGGGCTGTCCTCATGCTCAGCTCTCATGCCCTGCCTGGCACACCAGCAAGGGGAAGGGGTGCCATGAGAGGGGCTGGAGGGACACTCAGGAGGCACATGGCTCTGATGGGGACATTAGCTCTTCCACTGCCAACCATCAGCCAGGACAGTCCCTTGCAGCTCATGGCAACCTCCTGGGGAGCTGCACATGGGGAAAGGCCCCTGCACCTCCAAGCAATGCTGGGGGACAGGTGATGGCTTTGCCAGTGGGTCACTGGGTACAGTGAGACTGGGCAGCACTCAGGGAGTGTCCAGGAGGCCGGGCAGCCCCATCCCTGCAGGCAGGTGCTTGGCAGCAGGGCAGCACTGCCCAGATACAGGGGACCCTCAATCCGGCACGCGGCACTGTCAGCAGGCAGCCTGCTGTCTCCTAGACAGTGAAATATGGCCACAATTAGCCCGGATACAGTTCAATTATGATAAACAGCGTTTGCACCCTTTAAGCCGTGATTAAAAGGCCTCCTCCCGTTGATAGAGAGACCTAATTTCACATTATTATTGCTGTAGCTTGATTATAAAGCACTCCCTGGATTTACAGTTGGGAGATGGATGTGGAGGCTTCTTTATCATTTACACATCAGTAATGATGCAGCCTTTCCTCCACCACAACATCCATCCAGCAGTGGCGGGGAGAGGGGGGCCTTGCCTGTGCCCCCCCCTCCTGGGGCACCCTCTCCCTGTGTCAGCCGGGCCCCGCTGCCACACGCAAGTGGGCAAAGTCACCCTTACGGTAACAGCTTGATAAATGGGCGGGCGGTAATGAAATGGAGACATCAAGGCGTGGGGCGAGGAAGAAAGAGTGGTAATCGGAACGAGTGGAGCTGTCCCGAAACGGAGGGGAGCGGGAAGAAGGATCGCCTCTGCGCCGTGTGCTGTCAAGGGAGAAATTACACATTTACTCTTGCTTTTTCTTAAGGAGACGGCCCTCATAGATCAAAACATGGATTTACAAGCCAATTTTCAACATGAAATATAGACACTAGGAATCAATTTAAGCCCGGCTTCTATTTTAGCAAACGGTGCCTGAGTTTAGTCCCAGGTAAATAACACCAACCGGAGCCTTCCCCCTTCCCGGCTTGCTGTTCTGCCACGGCCTGACACTGGGACTGCCTGTGGCTTGCTGTCCCAACCACCTGCCACTTGTCACCCTGTGGTCAGTGGGCACGGGGCAGCACCAGGGGCTGGCTCTGGTGGGGACAGGGATGACCCTGATCCTCAGGTCATGGACATTGATCCATCTCAGAGCAGCACAGGGTCATACTGGGATGCAGGTGGCCAGTGTTGGGGAGCTGGAGACTCCGCAATCCTCCCACATCACTGCAAGGTCCTTGGGACAGGGTGCCTGGACTGGTGGGGTCACAGCCCCAGCGTAGGATTCAGAGCTCAGATTGTGTCTCTAACCTGGAATCTCTCTGCTTTCTCTGCAGATGACTGTAAGAACATCGCCAACATCATGAAGACACTGGCCCATAGAGGCTTCATCTTCAAGCAGACCTCCAAACCCTTTTGATCCCCAAGGCAAGCCAGGCAAGGGCTGCATGCGCCCGGCGCCGGCGAGGCGGGGAGGACGGGCTCCAGCATTTAAAAAAAACCGGCAACCGAGGCCAGAGGAACCGACACAAAAAAAATCTCAATTTCAGCTGTTAACTCCAGTAGAGGTTGTATATATGGGAAGGCAAATCTGTGTAGACCTGATGTGACTCCCTCTCTGGGCTGCTCCGGACATTATGCCATGCTAGCGGACAGCCGCGTAGGGCGCTTGCACCACATTTTAGACTCGTAGTTTGTTCTTTTATTTTGGCTCCTGATTTCCGTCCCTCCCTCCATACCCCACCCTGTCCTCCCTTTCCCACCCCGTAGCCAGAGCATCCCCCATCTCCACCCCGGCATGGGCCGTACCCACCTTTCCTTCTTTCTCTTCTCTGGTTTTATGTTTCCAGGCCTCGATGGCTGCTGCAGCAGGGCCGGTGTGCGCCTGCACTCGGGCAGNACCCCTCTCTGACTCCTGTATGTGACAAACGCGATCCGTCTCTTTATGTTCAAGGTGAAGTGCCTGTATTCTCCGCTGCAGAGCCCCTGGCAGCCCCACTGCGGGCTGCGGGGCCCCAGAGGGCTCCCTTCAGTGGGGCGGGGGCCCGGCGGGCGGGCGGGCGGCAGGAGGGAGGTGACACTGTCCGCATGGAGCCCCGTCCAGTCCCCGTTCCGTCTGCTCGTGCCTCTTGCGGGGCTGGGTGGGATGCCCAGCCCTGTCCCGTCCCCGCCGGTCAATTCCAGCTCCATGGGGGATAGGCCCGCCACAGCACCGCGTCCGTTGCCGGCGGTGGACGTGCCAGCGCGCGCTGGCCCCGGGCCCACAGGTACCCGAGCAGGGGAGCTGCACATGGCCCCAGGCCCCAGAGCACGCTCCCCTCAGTTCCCGAGCTGAGGCTCAGCCCCCCACGTGCTGTGCCCCTCGCAGGTCCCTGCGGACGCTCAGCAGCAGCTGGCTTGTTGCCTGAGAGAGTTGCCGAGCACATCCCCTCCGGCCGGGGCGGTTGGGGGGCAGCCATGGGGCAGGCTGAGGGCGCACATCCCCCCGGAGTCACCCAGCCCTGGGGCCCTGCTGAATGGAGCCCTCGTCCGGGCGCTGACCTGCAGGGAGGCTGCAGCCCCGGGCCCGTGCGTGCATGGCCTGGAGTGAAGCCGGTGACGGCAGCCAGAAGGGCAATACAGGCACTGAACTTGGCGGTACATGACTGCATGGTGTGTGGTGTTCCAGTTAAACCAACCGATAATGCAACCCCAGCATTTTCATTGTCTAGTTATTCCAATCCTTGCTGTAAATGTGCCACATGAATAAAGTTTGGGGGTAAAGGAGCCCGGGCTGTGCCCATGCATGTGTGAGTTTGTACGGGGGGCTGAGGCAGGGATGTGCTGCTTGGGTATGTGAGAGCAGGGTGCTCCCTGGGGTATGGCACATCCATGCTCCCCAAAACAGCAAGGTTTCTGACTGTGAAAGGGCAGTCAAGGTTCCCTGCTGCTGGGAGCACTGCCCTGCTCTCCAGCATGAGCACTGTGGGTGGGCAGTGGCCCCACCAGCACCTCGGTTTTGCTCGTGCCCCAAGGCCTCTCTGTCCTGAGGTCACCACCAGCCTGTCACAGCTGGGCCATACCCATTGGGTGCACCCCTGGTGCAGCATGAGAGCCACTACCACATCCCGCTGGCATCTGTCCCCCCACCCTGCAGCCTGGCAAACCATACCCACACAGCTGCCACCACACCTGGAGCATCTTGGCTACAGGGTGGAGCCAGCATGGCTCTGCCCTGGCCAGCAGAGCCATCACAAACACAGCACCATGGAGTGCAGGAGCCATACCCAGCTGTGCAAGGATTGCCACCATTCCCACAGGCCCAAGAGACCCGCCCAGCACCAGGGTGGTTGGCATACACTAGTACCCAGCCTGCACCATGTGGGCAGCTCCCAGAGGAAGGAGGCCATCCAGCCCCCTTGCTCCATGCAAAGGTCACAGGGGTTTTACCATCTCCCTCTGCAGGGATCTCCCTGATCAGCTTTATTGACCCATTTTCGATGGAGTCATCTAATTAGTTTTTTATGAAAACTAAGAACTTGGCCTTTGCCCTTTACTCCTGCAGGCGAGAATGTGACTCAGAGGACATAGTCATGGGGGATCGATGGCCAGTTACACTTGAAAGGCAGGTGGAGGGGACATGGGGTGGGCAGGTGAGCAGCAGCCAAGTGGGGCACACAGCTGGGGGCACCTGTGCCCACAGTGGGCAGTGCACAACCCTATGGTGATGCCTCAGCCCCTCCAAGGCCCTGCAAAACATGAGGGGGGACCAGGGGCCACTCTCACCACAGACTGAAAGCCTTGGGCAGAGCAGGAGGAGGAGGAACTGTCCTGACAGTGAGTGCTGGGGACAAATGAGTGTTTCTGGCAGGGGCATCCATTCACCCAGGCAAGGTAGCAGTTGCACGTGCTGGGCACACAGGAGTTGCTGGAGGTGAGCAGCTACATAAGGGCTGGGCACATGGGATGCTGAAGGGAGTGCCCCAGCCCGGTGTGGGCAGTGCAGCAGCAGCCTGGAGCAGCACCTGGCAGCCCCAAAGGCAGCTGGGACTGCTGCAGCAACTCCAGCTGTCACCTGGTGACTGAGGGAGATGGGCTCAGGGACAACCACTGGCAGCCAGGACTCCCAATAGGGTGAGCAGTGCCCAGCCTGCCTGAGGTGGTGGTGAGACAGCTCCATGCAGGCTCAGCAGGGCTAAGGATGGCTCTGCTCTAGCACAAGTGATGGGCTCTTTTTTTTAACATGCTCTGTAAGTATGAAGTCCCCCAGAGCAAACCACAGCCTGCACTAGTGGCCACAGGGCAGCCATAGGTGGCCTTGGGCAGAGCCCTGTCCTGCCATGGGGCCAACCCCCAGAACCTGCTGCAGGTGCCTGGAGGTCACACCACTCTGGAGGTCAGATGGGGTTGGGGCCACAGCACTGGGCAGGGTATGACTCCAGCTTTGGAGCACTACAGTGTTGGCCCCGCAGCTGCAGGCAGGCAGCTGTCCCTGGGGGCTCTGGGACAGCCACCACTGCCCCTGCACACAGCTTCACACCTCCTCCTCACCCTGGCACAGGGGGCTCATGGCTTCTTCACCTTCTTGTCACCTGGACACCAACTCCCTTCACTTTCTCTGCTCCAAGAAGGAGACAGGAAACCAAAGAAAACCNCCCCTGCACACAGCTTCACACCTCCTCCTCCTCCTCACCCTGGCACAGGGGGCTCATGGCTTCTTCACCTTCTTGTCACCTGGACACCAACTCCCTTCACTTTCTCTGCTCCAAGAAGGAGACAGGAAACCAAAGAAAACCAGGGTCAGCAGGTGGGAGTGTCTGAGTCATGGCAAACACACTCACCTGTCCCAGAGCCGGCCCCGGGGCTCCAGCAGCACTCCAGGCAGTGTCCAATGGACCACACTGCCCAGCTGAAGGCAGAGCCAGGTCCTTGCATGACGGGAGGGACAGAGGTAATCCAGCAGTGACAAGGGGCTGGGATGGTACCCTCACAGGGGATGTCACTTCCCTGACATGGGCAGGGCTTTGGGATGGTCAGGAGAAAGGGGCTGAGTTCTGCAACAACTCAGTGGCCCTAGGAACCCTGACCAAGCAAGCTGGCACACACCAAGCCCTAAAGAGCAGGGCTTTGAGAAAGGGGCAGAACTTTTCTGTGCTACAGCCAGCTGTGCCAGGGAGGCTTGGCCTGGGACAGAGCAGAGCCTGGAAACACTCCTCTGCCATCCAGACCTGTTGTGACATGGCCCAGGAGCAGAGCAGGAGGCTGACAGAGAACCACAGCTCCTCAGGAAAACCGACTTCTTTTCTGGGCAACATGCACTGATATTCTTGAGTGTGGCTGCTGAGCCCCTTCACAGAGGTT
This sequence comes from Scytalopus superciliaris, assembly GCA_013400415.1. NCBI lineage: Eukaryota > Metazoa > Chordata > Aves > Passeriformes > Rhinocryptidae > Scytalopus > Scytalopus superciliaris. The sequence goes on along the minus strand of VXBX01007997.1, from coordinate 2,265,168 downwards.
CCAGGGCTGAACCTGGCCATAGGAAAGCTGGGGCCATTCACACCAAACGGGATGGTATCCTGGTCATGGTATCCTAGGACATCACTGCACTGCAGTGAGACTGTGCCAGGCACTGCATGGCTCTCTGGGCAGGACCAAGGCAGGGTCAGCACCCAAAGCTGGGCCCTGCGTGTTGGGATGCTCTACGTGTGGCAGAAGCACCAGGGTACCCCATGTGCTGGGTGCTGTAGGGACAGGAGGTGCCAGAGCTCAGGGGTCCCCATGGCACAGCATAACACAGAGCCTGCTTTGCACAACACAGGCAGGCAGAGGCCAGCGCTGCACCAGCACAGTGACTGTGGTCATGTCCCTGCCATGCCCAGCCCTGCAGTCATCCCATCCCCAAAGGCCTGCAGAGCCACTGGCCTGGCCAGCAAATGTACAGGGATGGACAGGCACTGACCTGCTCTCCAGAAGGAGCCAGGCCTGCCCATCCCGCCGGTCCCGCACGCATTTGCTCCCGGCGGCAGCGCACGTCGTGGGAGGCCCCGCTGCCTCCCCCGGCGGGAAGCGGCCCCCAGTTCCCGCCGGGCAGACGGCAAACAGAGCATGGAATTTGCACGGCTAAAAGTTAAATACAACACACACACACGGATTTCGTCAGAGGCCCTGGCACCGCTGCCTTCGTGGGATCCGATTAACAGGGAAATAAAAGGGCCAGAGAACCCACACAGCAGAGTGAGCAGATGCCCTATAAAAATCAAATACAGGGTAATCAAGGGGACCAAAAGGTACATTTAAAAAAACAAAAACCCACCCTGGAAACAAAGGAGTTGGGCTTTGTGGCTTTCCTGGGAGGGCTGCGGAATTAATGGGGAAGAGCACATGTGTTTGATAATCTTTATATGGCAAAAGACCCATCTTTCAAATATGTCACAAATTCGTATTAATCACCTTCCTATTGCCTTCCGTGGCACAGCTATTCCAGTTGCCTCGGGCAAAATTGGGAACTGTCTGGTTAAAAAAAATGTTTTACATTATAATTTACAAGAGCTTACAAGTCTAGTTTCTTTTAATGGAAAGAACGATTAAAAAAAAGAGAGGAATATATATACACCCTGGTATATATACACTATATATATTAAAATATATATATATAAAAGACAGATATTGTAACTCCATCTGGAAAGAGAGAATGTTTGATCTTAACAATGTAACTTCTAGCTTTCAAACAGGCTCAGAAAACAAGAAGTCAGCAGGAGTTCAGATAAAGGAAGCTTAAAAGTCAAATAATTCTGACTCTGAACCCGAGACTTCTTAGACTCAAGGTCCTTTCCTTTACCCATTAATGGGCTGACTTGTGAGCTCAGGAACAAAGTGCTGCAATGTGAGGATTTCTGAGAGTCACTCATTACAGATCACTGAGTGGAGTCTGAGTTGCGGAAATCAAAGGATCCAATCTGGAGTAACTGGCTGAACTTCTGCTTGGAACTAATTTGTTCCGAGTTCGGCTCACCTTTCACCTCCCGAAGGCCCCGAGTAAAGTCCCTACCGGGGTCAGCCTCAAACAGCACTGGGGGGATCCCAGCTCTGCTTTAATGGTCAGCAATGGGTACCACAGCCCCTGGGAGAGGGTGGACAGGCAGCCAGGGTAGGAGAGAAGTGGTGGACACAGTGGGGCAGGATAGTGATGGGCTTCCCACTGCCTCATAAGCTCTCACTGCTGATACCGGCAGATGCCTCTCCTAACTTGGGCTAACACATCCTGCTGACATATCCCCCATCCCCACTGCTGGCCAAGGGGGTGGTGGCAGACAGCTGTTGACACAAAAGTATCTCAAAAGACCCTCGTGTGCCTTTGCCCATCCATTCCAATTCCTGGAAGTGGATCCAGGCATGCTGGGCGGGGCTCAAGAGTCAGGACTCCTAGTTCTATTCCTAGCTTTGCCACTCACCCCCTCCAACATCTGGAGCAAGATACTTCTCTCCAGGGAATCAAACCTGGCTTCAGGGGAGCAGCTGGTTTGGAGGCTGAACTAATCCATGCTTAATCCAACATGCAGAATGCCATGGACAGGCAGTGCTAGACAGCACAGAGGGGTTCTCCAACTCAGGAATTTGAAGCGGAGAGATTAAATGATTCCCTCAAAGGCCCTGGCAGCTCAGTGGCAAAGCACAAGCTTGAACTCAGAAGCTCAAGGCTGGCATGGCAGGGTTAAACCACTGCAGCCACCTCCATGAGGGGAAGGGCAGTGTCACCTGCAAGTGCCCATGGCTGCAGGAGGTGAGGGAGGGAATGGCCACCAGGAAGAACTGCTGTGCTTGCCCTCCAGAGCTGCTTGTTCCCACCAGCCACACTGCTGCCCTGTGGGAGGTGCCCCGGGGTGGGGGCACAGCGCTGTGCTCGCAGGGGCTGGCTGCTTTCTCAGCGCTGTGTCCCAGCTCCACTGCCCCAGATCCTGGGACACTCAGGGCAGTCACTGTGCAGGGTGGGGACACATGCAGGTACCCCACCAGTCAAACAGCCAGCAACTGCCCCAGCCACCCTCCATCCCAGCCCTGACCCAGCCCACTGACCTTCCAGAGGCCAACTGTCAGCCATGATGCTGCACGAGAGGCACCGGAGTAGCTCCTGCTGGCTCTGAGCATGGCAGGGAGCATCACTAGGACATGACCTCCACTCAGCTCAGCCTATCCTTGGAAAACCTGGCTGTGGGCTGCAGGTTGTTGATCTCTCCCACCACCACATTGCCCAACAGCTATAGGAAACATTCAGGGCAAGCACAGTGCCAGGCCTTGCCTGACTCTCCAAAGATATCTGAGCCAGGCAGAACATGGTACAGCAGCCCCATTCTCCTCCTCTCCAAAATATCCCTCCAGCTGGGATGTAATTTCCACCCCCCTCAAAAGGTAGCAAAAAATGGTCACAGTGTGAATGTGCTTGACCTTTTGTCTTGGACTAATCTAATTGTGTCGTCTTTGTGTAATCAGCCGGTAAAGGTCAGTGCTGTATTTAACATGGGGGCCCTTTAGGTACTGAATTTGCCTTGCAGTGAATTAACTTGATTATATTTCTTTCAAATATGTCAGAGACCAGGTCAGTTTAACCCTCTCTATGCTGCCTGGGCCCACCCCTTTGTTTCCAATTCTAGGAGGTGGCACTGGGGAACAATGTGGTTAGAAATACATGCATGAGCTCCCTTGTCCTGCAGCCACAGCCACCACCACCACCACCACCTCTTCCACCTTCCCAACAAGCCAAGTCCCAAGGGAGAGCAAGTGTGCTGTAAATCAGCCCGAAAAGTTTGCAAACCAGGACACTCCAGACCACAGGGAGGGAGGGGTGAGATTCCAGATTGAATGCAGTAGGGAGAANGCCCATCCCGCCGGTCCCGCACGCATTTGCTCCCGGCGGCAGCGCACGTCGTGGGAGGCCCCGCTGCCTCCCCCGGCGGGAAGCGGCCCCCAGTTCCCGCCGGGCAGACGGCAAACAGAGCATGGAATTTGCACGGCTAAAAGTTAAATACAACACACACACACGGATTTCGTCAGAGGCCCTGGCACCGCTGCCTTCGTGGGATCCGATTAACAGGGAAATAAAAGGGCCAGAGAACCCACACAGCAGAGTGAGCAGATGCCCTATAAAAATCAAATACAGGGTAATCAAGGGGACCAAAAGGTACATTTAAAAAAACAAAAACCCACCCTGGAAACAAAGGAGTTGGGCTTTGTGGCTTTCCTGGGAGGGCTGCGGAATTAATGGGGAAGAGCACATGTGTTTGATAATCTTTATATGGCAAAAGACCCATCTTTCAAATATGTCACAAATTCGTATTAATCACCTTCCTATTGCCTTCCGTGGCACAGCTATTCCAGTTGCCTCGGGCAAAATTGGGAACTGTCTGGTTAAAAAAAATGTTTTACATTATAATTTACAAGAGCTTACAAGTCTAGTTTCTTTTAATGGAAAGAACGATTAAAAAAAAGAGAGGAATATATATACACCCTGGTATATATACACTATATATATTAAAATATATATATATAAAAGACAGATATTGTAACTCCATCTGGAAAGAGAGAATGTTTGATCTTAACAATGTAACTTCTAGCTTTCAAACAGGCTCAGAAAACAAGAAGTCAGCAGGAGTTCAGATAAAGGAAGCTTAAAAGTCAAATAATTCTGACTCTGAACCCGAGACTTCTTAGACTCAAGGTCCTTTCCTTTACCCATTAATGGGCTGACTTGTGAGCTCAGGAACAAAGTGCTGCAATGTGAGGATTTCTGAGAGTCACTCATTACAGATCACTGAGTGGAGTCTGAGTTGCGGAAATCAAAGGATCCAATCTGGAGTAACTGGCTGAACTTCTGCTTGGAACTAATTTGTTCCGAGTTCGGCTCACCTTTCACCTCCCGAAGGCCCCGAGTAAAGTCCCTACCGGGGTCAGCCTCAAACAGCACTGGGGGGATCCCAGCTCTGCTTTAATGGTCAGCAATGGGTACCACAGCCCCTGGGAGAGGGTGGACAGGCAGCCAGGGTAGGAGAGAAGTGGTGGACACAGTGGGGCAGGATAGTGATGGGCTTCCCACTGCCTCATAAGCTCTCACTGCTGATACCGGCAGATGCCTCTCCTAACTTGGGCTAACACATCCTGCTGACATATCCCCCATCCCCACTGCTGGCCAAGGGGGTGGTGGCAGACAGCTGTTGACACAAAAGTATCTCAAAAGACCCTCGTGTGCCTTTGCCCATCCATTCCAATTCCTGGAAGTGGATCCAGGCATGCTGGGCGGGGCTCAAGAGTCAGGACTCCTAGTTCTATTCCTAGCTTTGCCACTCACCCCCTCCAACATCTGGAGCAAGATACTTCTCTCCAGGGAATCAAACCTGGCTTCAGGGGAGCAGCTGGTTTGGAGGCTGAACTAATCCATGCTTAATCCAACATGCAGAATGCCATGGACAGGCAGTGCTAGACAGCACAGAGGGGTTCTCCAACTCAGGAATTTGAAGCGGAGAGATTAAATGATTCCCTCAAAGGCCCTGGCAGCTCAGTGGCAAAGCACAAGCTTGAACTCAGAAGCTCAAGGCTGGCATGGCAGGGTTAAACCACTGCAGCCACCTCCATGAGGGGAAGGGCAGTGTCACCTGCAAGTGCCCATGGCTGCAGGAGGTGAGGGAGGGAATGGCCACCAGGAAGAACTGCTGTGCTTGCCCTCCAGAGCTGCTTGTTCCCACCAGCCACACTGCTGCCCTGTGGGAGGTGCCCCGGGGTGGGGGCACAGCGCTGTGCTCGCAGGGGCTGGCTGCTTTCTCAGCGCTGTGTCCCAGCTCCACTGCCCCAGATCCTGGGACACTCAGGGCAGTCACTGTGCAGGGTGGGGACACATGCAGGTACCCCACCAGTCAAACAGCCAGCAACTGCCCCAGCCACCCTCCATCCCAGCCCTGACCCAGCCCACTGACCTTCCAGAGGCCAACTGTCAGCCATGATGCTGCACGAGAGGCACCGGAGTAGCTCCTGCTGGCTCTGAGCATGGCAGGGAGCATCACTAGGACATGACCTCCACTCAGCTCAGCCTATCCTTGGAAAACCTGGCTGTGGGCTGCAGGTTGTTGATCTCTCCCACCACCACATTGCCCAACAGCTATAGGAAACATTCAGGGCAAGCACAGTGCCAGGCCTTGCCTGACTCTCCAAAGATATCTGAGCCAGGCAGAACATGGTACAGCAGCCCCATTCTCCTCCTCTCCAAAATATCCCTCCAGCTGGGATGTAATTTCCACCCCCCTCAAAAGGTAGCAAAAAATGGTCACAGTGTGAATGTGCTTGACCTTTTGTCTTGGACTAATCTAATTGTGTCGTCTTTGTGTAATCAGCCGGTAAAGGTCAGTGCTGTATTTAACATGGGGGCCCTTTAGGTACTGAATTTGCCTTGCAGTGAATTAACTTGATTATATTTCTTTCAAATATGTCAGAGACCAGGTCAGTTTAACCCTCTCTATGCTGCCTGGGCCCACCCCTTTGTTTCCAATTCTAGGAGGTGGCACTGGGGAACAATGTGGTTAGAAATACATGCATGAGCTCCCTTGTCCTGCAGCCACAGCCACCACCACCACCACCACCTCTTCCACCTTCCCAACAAGCCAAGTCCCAAGGGAGAGCAAGTGTGCTGTAAATCAGCCCGAAAAGTTTGCAAACCAGGACACTCCAGACCACAGGGAGGGAGGGGTGAGATTCCAGATTGAATGCAGTAGGGAGAAAAAAAAATAATTCAGAAGACTCCTTTACAAACATGAACCTGTCTCAGTGGAACTCTTCCTTACGACTCCATATTGTCACAATCAAATAGGACATTACTCAAGTCCAGGTTAACGTGTCGCCTCTGCCGTTGACAGATAAGGTGTTCTCAATATCCTGCAATACATTATACATTTTAGAAAGTAAGGGTCTGTGCCGCTACCAGGGGCAGTGTGTCTGAGGCGTCGGGGATGCCACTGTGTGGAGATGGGCAGCTTTCATCAGGCAGTTCAGCTCAGCTGTGCCAGGGGACTGCACAGAGGGGAAAGCAGCCTCAGCTGATCTCCAGGCATACCCTTGGCCCTGAGGCAGTGGTGAGGGGCTGGGCAGCCTGGCCTCCTGGAGGCAGGGAGGAGAGGCTGGTGGTTCACATCCTGCAGAGGTACATGCACAGGGCATTGCCACAGGGCTCGCACTGAAAGAACCCCTAGGCCTGGCTTTTCTTTCTTGGCACTGGAAGCAGGGTACAAAAACACCCCTTTGCTCTTCAAACACCTCTCTCCTTCCCAAGCCTCCTGCTCCAGACAAGGCCACTGCTTGACTCCAGGGTCTCGGGCAGATCATGGCTCATCACCTCAAGACTGCTTTCCCCACTTGCTTCCCTCTGCTGAGCAACCCTTATGGGTCTGTGTCTAGACAGAAAATGCCTCAGGCCTGCCGCTGTACTGTTGCTACCCTAGAGCAAGCTCTCATCACTCAAAGCCTCGCTGCTTTGGTCCACGGTGGCACCCACGTCAAGCCATCTGCCTGCATGCAGGATGTAGAAAGCCCTGCTGACCCCACCTGTAGCACCAAGAACACTGTCCAGCACAGGAGACAAGCCCAGAGAGCAGCACTGGGACTTGGGGGGGAACAGGCGTGTTCTGCTCCCTTGGACGCGCATGCCTGGAGGGAGAGCAGGGCAGCATCCCCAGCGCTTGTCAGGGCATCTGCGTCGGAGACCTGAGTGCTCCCTGTTCTGCCCCCCCAACCTTCCTTCTCACCGAGTTGGGGGTCAGTGGTGCTCCTACTACATCAATGATCTGGTCCTTGGTATCTCCCTTGCCCTCCTCGATGCCAAGCCCTGTCTGGCCGTCTGGATGGGCGCCTTCCACGCTGAGGGGGCCAATGCTCCCAGCTTTGGCCAGGGCCTCGTAGCGGTGCCGTAACATCTGCAGCTCGTATTCGCAGTTGGCAAAGGCTTGCTTCAGCTCATAGAGCAGCACCAGGTCGCTCCGCAGCTCATTGAACATCTGCACAATCTCCTCTGTGGGCATAGGGTTGAGATCTAGGGAAAAAAAGGGGTTCTGGTTAACACCCACACCTACAACCCCACAATGGAAAATTCCCTAGAATGGTCCTGGCTGCCTTTTCACTCCCACAAATACATGCCAGGAGCTTCAGTCCCATCACATGCATCAGTAGCAACTGGTATCCCTAAGGGCTGCAGACCTGAATTTTCAGGCTATTTGGTTCTGGCCAAGGATTAAGGGTGAACCTACGAAGTCTGGGACTCAGCAAGGGAAGGATGATGGAAGACACAGATAAAACAAGGTGACTGAACTCTGCTGCCCACCAGGTCATGTGAGAAAGGAGCTCTGTCTTACAAACATACTGTATCCACACTGCCACAGAGGATAGAAGAGCTCCTGCTGTTCCCTACAGGTTCACCAAGAAGAGGTGGACAGGCTGAGCTCCCTTGTCTCGTTGCTCCTCCCAGGTTAGGACTGAGGCAGAGAATTGCTCTGTTGCTGTGTTACAGACCTTTTTGTAGCAGAGATTGGCAGATCACCACCCCACATCTTGCATTCTGCTGCACCCCACCATGCACACACACAGAGCCAAGGAAGAGCTGCAAGTTCTGGAGAAAAGGATGAAGCTCTACACGTTTGCCCTGACATATGGCAGTGGCCCCTGTCTGCAGGGCTGCCCACATGATCCCTTCCTTCTAGCACTGTGTTCACCCTCACAAAGCCCAGGTTCTGCACTCTAAGGCACAGCAGGGCTGGAGCACCAGGAAGCCCTCAAGATATGTGTGTGTTCTGTAAGGCAGGAGTGGGGAGTCAGGAACCCCGCCTTATCCTCATGGAAAGTGAGCTCTCAGAAGCACTCACATCCTTCCCCAAGGCTTCCCTAGCAAGCACAAACAGTAACTCCCTTAGTTTTACAGCAGAAAAGGGAAACCATCCTGGCTGAGCCACTTTCACCAGCCACAGGAGGCCTTCAGAACTGCACACAGTCTCCAAAACAACATACAGAGCCATAAACCAGTTGACCCAAAAAACTAACAAGACTTAACAGAAGTCAGTGCTGGAAGCAGGCTCAGTACATCTCTTGTAAATCACTAATAAGACTTATTTTTCTTCCTTTTTTTTTTCTCCTCTTTTCCTACTTTTAAAAATCCCCCCAACCATGGCATGGGGGGGAATCATCAGGTGTCTAATGAAGAGGCACTGCATGCTGGGACCTGTAATACCTGCAAACTGTACCCACTGCATGGAGAGCAGCTGCTGGTCATGGGCTGCACTTCTTACCCTCTAGCTAAGAGCAGATACTGTACACATTAAGTGAACCCTTCTCTCTGCTGCTAAGACACTCGAGTTCAAGAGTGAGGGATGTGTGTTTACTCGCCTTTTAGCAGAGATGCTCCAGATTTTCACACAGCACGCAACCTATAAAGGGGGGATGAACAGTCCCAGATGCATTTTGGACTTGCCACCGTGAGCAGTAAATTAAGAGGAAACGAAGCTTAAAAGCAAGACAGGGCAGCCCTGAACAATGTGCGTGCCGTGGTCACTAACACACTTAGAAGTACCTCTCCTGGCAAGGCTGAGATTTGCCTTCCTAATACTGTGCTGCCTCTCTTGATGGTTAAAAAGCCCCAAACAAGAGAGAAACAAAGGCTCTTTTAAAAGATTTTTCTACTGGGAGGAAAAAAAAAACCCTGTGCATCTTGTTCTGGCTTTTACCCTCTCTTTTTTTTTTTTAAACACATAAAATATTTTAAAAACCATTCACATACTGTTATTCAAGAAACTGGCTGTATTACTAGGGGAAAAAATAGCCCATCTCGAGAACAAAGGCTAGCTCTGTGTGTCTCTTTCTCTCTCGCGTGCCCCCTTTACTCACCTACTCCGAGTTCCATCAGCATCTGCTCCAGGGCTTTAATCTTCTTCTGTCCCACCGAGCTTGGCAGTTTCATCTGGAACACAAAGGTAACAGAGCCACACAGCTCAGAGATAGCCCTCACTCACAGCCGTCTAGTTCAAAAGGCAAGAGAGCTTTTCTTTTTATAGTGCAGGGGGAACAAAAAAAGAAAGGGAGAGAAAGGAAAATCAAGTGGTAAGAGAGGGAGACAGGGGCTGAAAGTTTTCAGACTAGGTCTGAGGGCAGGTATTGAAAAGCCCGGTCGTGAGGGCTTTTATTTTCTCTCTCGTGTGTGTGCAAGACACGCTGTTTTACAGTTTCCATGTGTCACTGAATTAACAACAAAAGTTCTTCTTGGCTTCAAACCCTCTCCTGCGGTGCCCAGCCCATCAAAGGGCTCATTTACACAGCAGCTAATGTGCAATGCTGCCCTACTTTATTCGCTTTAGCCGGCCTGATTAGACTCATGCGCTAACAGACTCACTTCTCCTTTTACCTGCTGAGCCCCAGACCTGTGGGATTCATTTACAGAGCAGGCTTTGTAACAAAGGGGAGAGACAGAGAGAGCACAGTTACTTGACTGGCAGAAGTGTGCACACACATTTACATCGGAGCTAAGGGGCTAGGTGAGAGAGGAAGCATCAGATGTGAGCTATGAAAGAGAATTGGAGCTGGCCAGGAGAGGAAGAATGCATACACTTAGCAGGGTCCTTCCTCTGCATTCATTCGGGCTCTAGCAGGAGTGCTAGCTGCTCAGACCAAGCATTTATTAGATTACCAGCAGCTCAAACGCAGCTGGCACAATATGGCAGGGAGAACAGGTTTCCAAGCCCTGCAGATATATCCAAGAAAAAATGAAAGCATTCAGCTGCGCTAGCAGACACCCCAGGAAAGAAATGATTCTCAACACCACACTGTCAAACACCTTACTGCACACGGGCATAGGATGATCCAGATCCAACCCTGGGAAGGTTGGTCACACCTAGACCTGGGGATGGCCATCACCAACCCAAGCTGCCCAGCCGGCCATTGAACAGTGAGGCAGCAAGAGCATCCTGCAGCCATCCTGCACACCCCTTACTGATTAGTAGCTCAAACCTTGGCCAAACCAATCATGAGTCTGCAACATGGCTGGGAATGACCTGAAGGAAAAGACATTCTTCACTCTGCCTTAAAACTGGCCTCTCACATGAGCTCACTGGGGGATCCCATGGTCACCTTATTTCCCATAAGTCATATGCCAAAGTTACCCAAAACAGACAGCCTAACATCAGTTTCCCAGATTAGATCTATCTGTTCCCTGTCCCAACACAAAAACAACAACAAAAGGCACCACCTGGAACTTCTTAATTCCTCTGACAGCAGGAGCATTGCACACATACCCAAAGGATGAAAGCACTAACCTTAACTTAGCAACGGTTGAGTATGTCCCATTAGCAACTCCATAACCGCAGTGTAGGACCTGCTGGGAAATCCTGCCTTCTCCATCACACCCCTTCAGCCAGGAAACCAGAGACCAGATGCCACAGAGCACCCCAGGGGAATGGGCCTTTCATGGTATATGCTGAGCAGCACCTGGTCCTTTTGACAGATACTACCATCACAAGTAAGACTCCAGCAAAGGACTAACAGGACAATCAGTGGAGGATTTCTAAGAAATCAACCTGACTCAGATGATCCAAAAGGAGCACCAGGGAAAAACAAAAGCCTGCCCTCAAGCAAACAGCACAGGTAAGGACTACAGGATGCCTCTACCTTTTCTTGTGTTACCCCAAGGGTGTTTGGCTTAGAGCTGGGGCTTCTGCACAGCAGTTAATTTCATACTTCAGAAATTGAATCTTTACATGAAATGATTGTTTTAGCAGAAGAAAGACTGCCAAAGGTTATCAGGTCTTTGGATTTCAGTCAAGTCTTTGGTCCAGAGTCTTAACTTTGAGCAGCATTCTGAGTTTTGAGCAGAACATCACTACAGTAGGTTTTCCTAGGAGCTTGCACAGACTCTGCTGAAAAGTAACAGGACAGGGTAGAGCCCTATGATTAGGCAGCCCAGAGCACCAGAACAAGAGATAGTTCTGTTTATTTGGTGGTGCCATACTGCAGCTAGCAGCAAGATGGCAAGGAAGGAAATGTCACTTCGCACAGCTTAGCAGGAGACTGAATGGTCAGTCTGGACCATTGGGAAGACATTCCTAAAATCAAGAAGACACAGTCCCAAGAATAGTTTTGCCCCATGAGGAATCATACAGAACATTTAAGATGGGTGACATACCTAGCTCTGCCTCACCTGGGGCATGTATGGGCTGACCTAGTCAGAATGTACTTCACTTGGGGGACATAAAGAATTAACAGAGCCCAGCACCTCCCCACTGAAGAGCTCTGGACACACAATATTTGTGTGACTATCACAGCCTTGAGAGTCTGTCTTCACCTCTGCCCCAACACCAACAGCATGGTCTTTCTAGACAAAGGCAGGATTCCCTTCTGTTAAATACCAGCTGGCAGAAACATGCTGGACACCAACCCAGTTTCAGGAACAAAGGACAAGAAAAAGGTCATCCTTGGCTAGGGTAGGTGGACAGACAGGAGGTCTTGATTTGTTGGTTAGGAGAAGAGCACAAGCTTTTCTCCTGGGAGGCCTCCATTAGCTCAAGGTACTACTGGCAACACAAACAATTAACCTGGCAAAGCCTTCAACTGTGATGCTGTGCACGTCTGGCTCTCATCCCACAGGAGTCGGGTCCATGAATACTGAGCCAAAGTCTTCACTGACACTTCTGAAGATTAGAGGATGGAGCAGGAAGAGGCAGGACAGATTAACTTAACTTCAAAGAAAGGAACACTAGGGATGCTCAGGAGGAGTGGGGCTGCAAGTTTAGTTTAAAAACACATCAATTAAGCTTCCTTTTAATTCAGGCAGGAGGATCTGGCCTGCAAACAGGAAGGCTTCATTGGTTTCTCAAAGCAAGAGTATATTTTAATTTTACCATCATTAAGAAAATGTTATGATTTATGTGGCTGCTGTCGGACTAATATCTTTAGAATTTAGCTGGCTAAGCCAATTCATCTCTAAGACTGATGAAGGCTGATTGCTCTCTATGCAAAATGTATTAAAACTAAATGAGCAGTCTATTACTCAAACGCTGCTGATAATCTGTTAGCCAGGGTCCGTTAGCTGGGCTGCCTTGTTGCAAGAGAAGCCTTCATGCCCTGTACAGCTCTGATAAGCCTAAGCTTACTTCAGATAGCCCTTCAATGTTTTATTCTTTTAAGCAGATGTCCAGAGAAGCAGCAGACCGCTGAAAGAGGTGCTCATTTGCCCCCATTCCCAAAGAATGAGGCAATCTGCCAGGACCACAAGTCCCAGCCAGTGGCCTAGAGAACAGCCCTCTGGCTTGAGATGTGTGCACTGGGACATGTGGTTTCTGTGGGCCATACCTCTGCAGTAATGGAAATGCCACTCTGGGAAATCTTGCTTACACCACAGCTCCTGGGATGTTGTTGGTGTTGTCATGGATCGAGTCCTCTGCAGGGGCTGAGGGAAATTATGCTCCTCAGAGAACTCCAGTGAATAACCACAGTTTCTGAGGTGAATGGCATTTGCCCTTTTCTTTCCTTCCTCATAGTAGACTATTATTGTTATTTATTATCTTTAAAGTCCCCATATAATAATAATACCCGGGAAACAGATTGCTCCCGTCAGAAAACTGATTAGCTGGGATTTTTGAGGTTACTATATTTTGGATGCTCTTCTTCTTTGACAGCCTCTCCCTACAGCCCTCTTTGCAATACCAGCCTGTGCTTATAATTACACAAACGTAGCTTTTGATTTAAGGACTGTAATCCTTTGTCCCTGCTATAAACAACCCACATTAAACACATGAGCTGCGTGTACCAAGAGAAAAATAAATAAAGAGCTACAGAAAACTGTGTGAGTCAACACCACAAAGCCACAGTACCAGAGCTTACCTATGCAGAGAGAAGCCTGGGATACACAGCCTCTGCTGGCATGCACTTGGTGTGGGAGGCATGGAATATATCAGTACTGACCTGCTGTGCTCTGCCCTGAGGGAGGAGGACATTGCTTGAGAGTTGGGCCACACAGGCTTAAATCGATCCAGAACACAGCACCCACCACACCCTCACAGCAGGGGCTGAGACATCAGGGTGGGCCCTGAGCAATCCAATTTCTGTAGTGGGTCTCACCACAGAGTACCCTTGAGGTTTCACATGATACAGGATTTTTATTTAATGTTTGAGGCATTCTGCCAACAAAACCTTGCTAATTCACACTAATGACTAGGAGACCGACTGCAAATTAATTGCTAATTGGCAAAATTCATTAAATGAACAAACAGGATAAGAAATAACTGAAGATACAGCCTGCCCAAACAGACTCGGTTCATTTATTTTTGTGTGCCATTCAGTTTTCATGATTTATGCTAATACTTTTAAGCGTAGTTGTAAATGTATTTGAATCTGTTTTAGTAGAGTAATGAAGTCAGCAGTAGCAGAGTTTGCAAAACAGTCCCCTGGTATGTCTTACAGCATCACCACCTGGCAGGTAGAGAGTGTCATGGGAACCTGCTGTAGGAATGGAAGAGGTCTGCAGGATTTAGACACATTCAGCTAGGTCCTTCGAGTGAATATATCTGTGTGGTCATCTTAAATGTCCTGCTCTCAGTTCATCAGTTTCTTTATAAATGTTCCTTTTCTGGTGTGCACAAATTCCCAGCCCTCCTCCCAAAAAATCCTCTTTTGTGCTGAAACCTTTTGTTTCGTGTATTACCAAAATACAAGGTTTTTAAAATTAATCAACAGTGTGATTTGAATATTTCACATTCCCTCCCTGATGTTACATTGCATTTTAATTCAATGTTGAGACAACTTTTTCCTTAGAATCAACCTTCCCAAACCCTAAACAATATGACTGTCCTAAAACTGTTAATCCTAAAATTGTGGAGACACATCTGACCTGTGTCTGTACAGCTGTAAACCAGTGGTTTTATGCACCAGCACCAGTATTGTTCAGCATTATAATACAGACCACTGACACTGAAAACCACCTTTTTAGTGGATTTCAGCAGCAAGAAAACTTTCTCATTAGGCACTTTCTTCAGAAATATCTTTAGAGTACTGAATTGTTTAGTGGGCTTCCAGGAAGGAGTGCTAAAGTTTCAGATGAATAATGTTTTTTGCATTTTCTACCTGAAGGTCAAACTTTCCTGGCTGCACAGCTCTACTGTGTGGAAGCAGAGATCCTCCACTCCTGCACAGTTTTAAGACTCAAGGAAGGAAAGAACCATTTTAAGCACTTTAGTCCTAGTGCTGTGGAATTTAAAAAGCCCCAACAGAGAAATTCAATTTCAGATACAAACGTGCACACTTCTGAAATTCTGAAGTGCTTCACTGCTCGGAACTCAAGTGCTACAGTGGAAGGTGGATGGGCACGTGCTATGGATATATGCAAAAGTTAGAACACTGAAATTGCACAGGTATTCTCTGTCTCAAAGAACATACATGCTTCCCTCTGCCCTAGCTTACAGCTGTGGACTCTGTGTCTTATGTCTGTGCCTGCTGATCTGCCATACTAAGATTCCAGAAGGTAAAAATAAGGAGTAATACCACTACGCCATCTCTACTATGCTATGTAAGACATTAAACACACAGCCATCTCTCTGAAGTGGCACATGACCATCAACTTGCTCCATCAATGAGGCTTAATGCTAAATAAACCAATCTTTTAAAAAGAAAATATTCCTATAACTTGTGTAAATGGTTATTTCAGGGGTTTTTTGGACTTAAGTTAAACGCACCTCAGAAAATCCCAAATCAATTGTGCAAAAATACAAATTCTGTACTTGAATTGTCCTAGTAAATTAAACCAGTTTTACAGTAATACACTTAGTGATAGCTTTGTCAAGATGAGGGAGGCTAACAGATTCCAGAGAAGCATAGCACATGTAGGCATATGGCAAAGTAGCAGCTCATTGATCCTATAAACATTAATGCCTCGTTATTCATCTGTAGCACTGATTCAAAGGGTGATTCTAAAATCTAAAAGCACTGATTCTAAAAGAGACTTTCTAAAGGAACCAAAGGTCCCGGAGCATCAATGTCTCAGCATAATGGGTTTTCACCAGTGTGGGCAAGAAGGTATTCAAAGTTTTTATACTATTCCACCCTTTCTCCCCTAGGAACGGGGTACAGATTGCTTTGACACAGCACAAGTGGCCTAAAGTTACTTGGAATCCACACAATGATGGCTGAAAACCTGTAAAGCACCAGCTTTCTCCCAGTTTGATACATAGGTTATGACAAGAAACGACACCTGAGAAGACAAGAAGAATTCACACTTTGCCAGGACTGCCTGTCATTTAGAAGGTGGTCATCTTTCGCTAAGCAAAGTATTATCTGTCACTTACAAATCCTGATAGTCCCTGCCTATAAAGACCTTTTGCTTTAAAAATAGTGCAAGCCTGTAAAACAAATGCAAAAGGACTAGAGAAAGTGTTTGTGTAAGGCAAAATAGGAAAATCCATGGTGCAGAAGAAATAACTGCACCAGACATTTTTACTGGGGGCTATTTCATGCTAAAAGCACATTAATAGAATGACACTACAGAATTTTCCTTTAAGCAGGTCTGCAGATTCCCCCTGCAGTCCTACCCCTGCCTCTCACTACAGGCACAGAGACCAAGCTGAGACCTGTAGAGGTGGCTGCAGAAAACAAGAACAGCTACAGCCCCTAAGCTGCATCTGACTAGAACAGTTCAAGAACACAGCAGAGTATGCTCTGATTGCAAGGAGACCCCTAAGACAGGCCAAGGAGTGGGAACTTCAAGGATACTCTCCCACAGTAAAAGAACATTCTGTAAACTTCTGGATCAGACACAAGAAACTGTAGCAAACCATACATCTAGTCTTGATGTTAAATAATTTAACTGAATCTACATTTACACAAATACAAACAACGACAGTGACTAATTACAATCCGATCATTATATTGGTTACACTAATGAAAGAAAAAAGTGATATATATGGAGCTCTGCACAAGTTACAAACAATGAAATTAGCTAACGAATGGCACTCAGGACTGTATCATTATGGGAACACAAAGGTAGTAAAAGCTTCTCAAATTGAGCCAAGACTGACACATAGGCCTCATGCCGCACAGACAGTGGTTGGTACTGGATGATTCAAAAGAAGCAGCAACGCAGTGTCCCTTGCAGAACTACAACCCCTTCCTGTACCCAGAGTGCTCTCTTTATACCTGACAACCTACTAAGGCTTTCATCCAGATGCTCTCCCACTCCAATGACCTCCACGAAAAAGGTGGCAGATGCATCTTCTTTCAGCAATTTAACATTAAGTGCCTTTCAGTTTAGCTAAGAACAAGAATGGAGGGAGAGAACTGTTGGATTCACCTTCTCTAGTTCATTCAAGATTTTGTATCCTTTGCTGTTCCTTTTAAAAATAAATACACTAATATTTTCATCTTATTTCATTCTCTACAGGCAGGAGTTTGATTAGGAAATGCACCAGCACTCTCTTGGCCCTAATTAAAGGGCATATAATACAACAAATAGATGGCAATGCCACAACATGAATTCGATCCAGCCTACATCATTTGTTCATAACTTCTATTCACAGAAATGAGACTACTACTTCCCTTCCACACCTCTGTCAGGCTCCCCATGGAAATTACTCTCACCCACTCTCCTGTAGAGTGCAAGACACACAACTTTGCTAATGAAAAATTGCTAACAGAAGCAACAAGCACATCTCAGCTAACTAATCCATGTGATGTTCAGACCTGGAAACATAAACTTTCCTAACTAATAAGGGTGTGCAGATCTCCACCAGATTGATGTCAGGATGCCTTGGAGTGCAATCAATACAAAACAAATAAATAATTAATTGCTCCAAGTAATTAAATTTATCAAATCCGAATAAAAATAACTGATATTTTATGGAACTGCTTCCAAAGCTGAACCTCTGAAGGGACAGCATTGATCACAGGAGGACAGACAGATGTTTCACATGTTCACAGCCGACGAGGTCTGGGTTTGCATTAATGACAGGGAAGGAACACAGCCAAGAGCCTCCGATGCAGAGTAAACAGGCAGCGTGCTCGGCCATTTAATTACAGGTCAGATCAAATACAGAGAATAAACATGTCTGAACACATACATACAACCCCATCTTCCTCTAGAAATATCATTCACCTTGGAGTTGCAATAAGCACTTAGTTCTCACTCAGAAAATATTTAAAAAAAAAAGGAAAAACTCATACACACGCTTTTCCCCCACAACCACAGTAAATTCTTACACATTAATCAGTGCTAAAAAAGTGCTCAGCAGGCTACTAAATATTTAAAAGTTGGTAAGTGTGAATATTTGAATCAATGGATACTAAAGCTCTACTTGTAATTTTCCTTCCTCTACTTGTTTCTTAATTTGTTCAACTGGCAAATTGTCTACAAGATCCCAGTTAGCAGATGGAGTTAGGCTGCTGGCTAGAAGCCTTTTCAGAGGGGAGGAAGCTGGCTTTGAATGACTAAGCTGGAGCATCCTTCGGTCCTTTCTGCAGACTGAAAACTCTACAAACTCCTTTTCATCATGGAGTTTTGTTTTGTTTCCAGATGAGACACACTCAATCAATTCTCTTGCAATTCCTTTGTTTCCAGACCCATGACAACAGAGCAAGGACACAGACGTATCCCTCAACATGAAGGAGTGGGGACAAACATCCACCCTTTTCTATGCATCACCTTCCTTCTTAAAAGCACTGCACCAACAATTCAACAGCAGTACCAAAATCATAAGTGAAAATTCACAGATAAAGCTGAGAGAGAAGAAAAACATATAACACAGTGTAGAGAGGTTATGTATGCCAAAGTCAAGTGCTTTGAATACAATGTAGTCAAAGACAAAGGTTAAACTTAAAAGAAAGCTGAACATAACATGGTACAGAAACACTGTGATGAAATCAAAACAAATTCAGCTTTGCCCTACAGAAGCAACATGATGCCCAGATCACAAATGTGTGGTTACTGCTGGTTTGTCTGGGTCCTGGAAAAGATACAAGTCCAACAGCTCCCATTTTCCTTTCCTTCAGCAGATCCTCAGCAAAGCGTTCCGTCCTCCTAGCTCCCGGCCTTCCCTTTAGTCTCTTCCTCACCTTTCCCTGTTTAAATTCCCTACCCACCTTTCATTTCCTCTGGCTCTTTGGCTGTCTGCCCTCCCAGCTGAGCAGACCTGGTATAACAGGACATTTTCCAGAAGCAATGCTTAGGATTAATAATACATTTCTGGTGTTATTTTCCTAACACTGTTTTACTAACAGCAAAGGCAAAGACACTCTTGAAAGGCTTACCCCCTCCCAAAACATCTGCTCCTGCCTCCTGTTCTCAGTGGCACCAAGGCAGTACACTGCCTCGAACTAAGAGGAAGCTTTTCATAATGCCCAGTTTCCCACTGCCTTAGAGAAACTTGCAGTCTGTGCTGTCAGGAGGCAGAGGGGAAATCCCATGCAGAGCAAGGGCACGGGGGCTGTGGCCTTCTTTGCCTGTGGCCACAGTCCCATGGAGAACAATGGGAGGAGACTGAAGCCACTCAGATAGAAGGCAGCTTGTCGAACTCACTGCAGAAGATTACTCTTCAGCGTCTGCTGAAGGAGAAACTTTCAGTTATGAAGAATAATGGCTGTAAGTGACCATTAATCCTAGAGGGGAAAAAAAATAGTCTTCAAATTCAGCCTGTCCATAAGATATTGTAAGCTTTAACGACAGGGGCAATTTGAAAAGCCAGGGCTATTGTCATAAAAACTACTGGGAACAAATTAAGTTGAATACGGATTCCTAACTTTTTCTTCAAGGACTCATTTCTATAAATTAATTTAAACTCAAGATTTCAGACTAATTGTAAATCCTCAGGAAAAAAAAAACCTCTAATCAAAGAGTAAGTGCTATTATCCTGGGGATGATATGGTACATTTTTCACACATGACAGAGGTTGAGCCCTGATCTCAGTGCAAAATCCAACTTCGCCTAACCAAGAAGGTGTAAAGCACTGTAGCAAAGTACAAAATAAAAAAGGACAATAGAAGTCTTTAGGCAAGGAACTCTCTAGGTCCTCAGGCAAAAGAATTTACTGCAGGATGTCACAAGCTTTTAGAAATAATTTTTCAATCTGCTGAGGGCAAAACATCTTATGCTGGATGTTGCCAGAATATGAGTTTCTAGCACTTCATCCCAATTCCTCACTTAGTCCTAGTCAGCTCCCACGCTGATCAATTCCACACCCCTGGAGTGCAGAGGGTTTGCCACAGAAATCCCACAAGTAAAATCATTTGGATTAGCACGGATTGTCAACTCTATACCATTTAGCACTTCAGCACCTCTTACCAGTTGAAAAGGTCCATACTGACCTCATGTAATTAATTCTCCCCATAATGCATCTGTGAAGTAAGCGAGTTTAATAGCTCCCATTTTAGAAACAGGGAAGACTTGGATAAGCAAGCCAGGTGACTGGCTAGAAGTCACAAATTCATTCATTTTGCTGGGTTAGAGGTAGGTTTCACATTCTCAAACAGTAAAGTGTTTTTTCACCTAGATCAGTGATTTATCATCTTTTTTAATTCACAAACCACCAATACTTCTAATACAGCATTTACCTCCTCAAAAATTTCAAGCAGAGCATAGGAAGTTGCTCTAGGTCATCCAGGAGCTTGGATACTGCAGGCTAAAAGTCGCTGAATCAGACTGCCATGCCTCAGCTTATCACTGCATTTTGTGAGCATTAAAGGGAACAGATAAAACCATGTAGCACCCATTCTCATGAAGGCTGGGATTTGAATTGCCTGTTTGGCACACAAAAAGGCTGCTGGCTTTGCCAGATGGTTCCATCACTGATAGGTTATTGCTCAGCTTCTCTTCCAGAGGGGGTAAAAAAAATAGAAAAGATTAACCACCACTTATTAGTTTTCAAAATCCAAATCAATCTCCATAAATTACTCTATTTATCTTAGAGATGGAGAACACATCTGCCACGTCTCCATAAATCTCAACACATGCACTGCAGTCTTGCTTGTCTCTTAACTGATTTCCTCAAGGCTGTAGCCCCTCACTCAAACAGGTAGCCTGCAGATGGTGGCACTTGTACACTCCAGGGGTTCCTCAGCAGTGACCTTGCTGAGGCATCCTGCCTCTAATGCTCACATGCACCTGTACGTCAAAGCAGCATGATCCCAAACGCATTTCTGTTAACAGCCCCAGGCTGTTCCCAGCAAGATCTGAAACTATTCTGACATCAAAAGAACATTCCATAAAAACAATCTTTTAAATTACTACGCCAAGTGAGGGTGCCAGGCAAGGAACCTCCTTATCCAACTTTGTTAGAATAAAGCAACTAAAAATTATTTTACTTGTCTAGGAAAAAAAAGCAAAAGAAAACACTTGTATAGGGCACACAGGATTTTGCTGTCAAAACAGTTCTGGAAACACTCAGTCAGACAAGAAGGTTTAATTTAGTCAATATTCCAAAGCCTGTGGCTAAGAGGCAGCTGTCAAGTATTTTCTCAGGAATATCTCTGCAACAGAACAAAGGGGCTTTCCCAAAAAATATTTTCTAAGATAATGGAAACAGAAAGGCTAAAAATTGTATGTGTTTATGAGTCTTTTTTTTTTCTTTTTTTTCAAACACAACCTGAACATCCAGTTCTTGAAGATGATCGTAACTAGATGATCTTTTTAGGTCCCTTCCAACTCCAACCACTCTAAAAGCAGTTCTCAGCTATAAACATATGTGCTTTACGAGGCCTGTTAGTTTTGGCTGTGAGCTCTCCTTGGACTAGACAGCCCCACTTGGGTCTGCCACACATGTCTAACAGCACAGCAGGCACACCAGTAACAGACACCAGCAAGTTCAGGTGTCTCTGCAAGGCGATGAGCTGGCTTTCACAGTGCCAGCATTCCAGGTTTCTGAGTCTCCACATTTATGGAATTCCTTTCTTATTTTAGAGGCAAGACTGTCTTTAGCTATAAAAGGAGAACAGACGAGGAGAGAGACAGGCAGACTGAAAGATATTAACAGAGATCTCAGGGGACCAGGACAACAGCCTACCCTCTGGCTTCGCAGCGTGACACCTGCAGATTTGAAGTCAGGAAACTTGATGCCAGCAGTCTCAGGAACAGCCTGAAAGAGATCGAAACAGGATGTGTTGATGGAGGAAACACAAGATTTCACACACAGACTATCTGAAGGGGAAACACTGTTTCCTATGACAGAGAACCACCTGCCACGACCACATGTCAGAGCTGAGGTAAGAGGAAAATCCCAAGCAATTCACTGGGAAAAATACTCTGGTTCAAGGTACCTTTGGAAAACTCAAGCATTTTTGGTGAGTTGGTTTGTCTGCACTGCTCTGCACAGACACATAATTATACCCATCCACACAGAAACCCTGACTCTAAATGGCATTCGTGCATATTTGCCCAATATTATCCTTACCTAACTAACACCCATTTCACTGATCAAAACAGCCCAGGACTTCCCTAAATCTTGGCTTTTGACTGCAAACTCTCTAAGGAATAAGCTGAGAAACCTCTGATCTGTACAGACATGAGCCCACTAATGAGGATGCAAGGACTGCCCCCTCCAGGGAAGCCTGCTGTTCATACATGTTTCACCATTTGTCCACTCATTAGACAGTTTTCCTTCTTACTCACTTTATATTTTAAGCATAGCAGCAAAATGCAGCAAGCTTCTAATGCTGTTGCTGATAACAGTAAAGCATTTAATTGCATTTCAACAAAATGGAAAAAAATAAATGCAATCCCTTAAAAATCTGTGCTGCTGAGCAAAGCATAAGGTGAGCAAACTTAAACTATTAAACCAGGCTATCTGCTGTGCACTGAATGGTGTGGGGTCCCCTGAATGGGTAAGCAATACTCATGACTCAATCTAAGAACAGCCACAACCTCTGAAAAACACATGCACAATCATGTTTTTCCAAAACAAAGAGTCACCTCAAATCTCCTGATTTCTTTGGCACATTGTTTGCCTTGCTGCTCCCACATTTCTCTGCACAGAGGCCCTGCAGCTTGCCCTTTGTTCATTCCAGACAGGGCTGAGACAAGAAGGGCTGCCCCAAGATCATAAGAGATGCTGAAGGGCAGTGACTCTATTTCTCAAGTTTCCTGCCACTGACTCTCACAATCTCTATCAGCTATTTCTATGTCTTGGTCTTGAGGTGGCTAGGCATTAAGATTATTTCAGTTATCTGTTGTCAGTCCAATAAACAGAGGCCCCAGAAAGAGATTCCTAAACACAACCATGAAGGAAAAAGTATTCTCTAACTGCCAACGGGGCTCATGATATTGCAGAGATCACTTTGATCTTTGGTAGGGTATAGCTTCCCTGGTTGCATTATTAGAGACAAACAAGGCTGCAATCAAAAACCAATCCTCTCTGCTTCCTTTGGAGGAAGGCGGGCTTTCAGGCTCCCCGAACTCTGCCCCTCAGCCTGTTGCTGAACACCCTGACAGAAGCAGTGTGGGTAACTCAGCATCACTGCCTCAGCCGAGCCAACTCTAACTGCGCTCGGCGCATAAGCAATTAAATGGGTTCTTTTGCCTCGCGTGCCTGTACAGCCTGTACATGCTGTAAACGCTTCAACCTCAATTGACTCTTTGGTAAATGATTTTCCTTTGTTGAAATGCTGCTGATGCAGCTCCCGATTCAAATTCTTAGTTAAAATGCAATTTTTTTCTTAACATTTCCCGGCTATAGTTGGTAATTGACTCCTAATGGACTCTGTCATGGTTGAAATGATACTAGTGCAACAACAGAAACTGCTTCTCTGCCCACCCTGCCGTGCCTATCCACTACCTGCCTGCAGACAGGCACCAGCCAACATTTAGGGGTGGACTTCCTTACCTTGGCATCTTCAGAATCTTTCCAGCCCCATTCTCTAGCCCTCTTTTTTCACTATCACCAACAACGAACTGATTTCTTTAGAAGGAGATGTACGAGCCATGGCTGAGCTTTCTCAGACCAACCCTCGAGGGCATTCAATGCACAAGGTGCCCAGTGATACTATATGGATCACATAGCAGGGACACAACAAGGGACACAGCACACCAAAAGAGAGCCATTAGGCACAGTTCAAGCAATAACTGTCTAGCATTCACTACTGCTCTCCCCTCCCTGTACAGAATCTTTTGGAGAAAAATGACACAAGTGCTCTCTGTTCACAAGGTGGAGGGACAGAAATTCCCAGGGATTCACTGGAAACATCTCAGTCTTTTTTTTTTTTTTAACAGCTCTTTCCTATTGAAGGTGCTGAATTTAGAACAGATCCTCTTTCCAGAAAGGGAAACTGAGGTAGCATCAAATGTGAACTGAAACCTGTGTTCTGGGCTCCTTAGACTTCAGCTCAGCTCAGGAAAAAATACCAATAGCTCCTAGAATACAAGAGTCCCTCAGCAGGGCTGCTCTGATCACAGCTGAGCATCAGAAGGGCATGTACTGAGCTTGGGGAGATGCTGCTGAGACTCAGGAGATGGGGAGGAAAGGCAAACTTGGACTAGAAAAAGAAGGCAGGTGAAAGACAATGGGTTTGTGGGCCAACCCTACACAGCAGTAACAAAATACACTTGGGAGAAGCAGGGAGACATGCTTCTCCTTGCCATGATGCATGAATGGCTGGCATAATTTCATCTTTTTTCTCAAGGAGGGAAAGAGAAATAGGACTTAAACTCGCATTTTTCAAGTGGGAGAGAGACAAAGAACACACTAGAGGACGCTGACAATGGTTGTCTTACACCAATCTGCCTTCCACAGTTGTAATCAAAAAAACATCTGCCAGAAGGCAGCCAGCAGTTACTCCCCCTGCCCAAAAAGGGCCTGATCCCGGTAGGATTGCTGAAGAAAACACATTACCCAGCCACAGCATAAACAGGGAAAAGGAAAGAAAAAAGAGAGAAATGTTTACAGGCTTCTCCGTCTCCTTCTTCTGTGGCAGCTTCTTCTTCGGAGCCTTGCGCTCAGCACGCCTCTGCTCAGTGGTGGTGTCAGCAGCTGTGATGAGCTTCTGCAGGTCTTGGGTTCTCTTTTCTCTCTCTTTCTTCCTGGTTTCAATTTTGCGGAGCTCCTGGATGAGGTATTCTTCTTCTGCCACCTGCAGACCAGAACACGACAAGACAGTCAGAGAGCAGAGGAAGCCTGGCAAGGCAAGGGAGCCATCTACCGGTAACAGCTTTGCCCTGGGCTCCTGCTTAACACCTTGGACTTGTAGAGCATGTTACACTCCATAACCTTACCCTGCACCCAACGGCAATGCCACTCTACAATCTGGCAGGTGCCGTATCACAACATCCATCGGTATCTATAAATGACCAATCCCATCTCCAAAGAGCCCGAGAGCACAGACAGATGGGTAAAAAAGCCCAAATACACTAGCTGCAAATGCAGTGTTGTGAGAAGGTGGGTCCCCTCCCTAGACATATCAAGCAGAACCTTGAGAGCTATGCCTAGTACTGACACTCATCAACAGGGGAAGGACAAGTGGAGTAATTACACACATGAACTTGTCCTTAGAGGGAACTACTAACTGAAAAGGATGCTCTCCCCCAGCCTTTAGGGAACACAGTTTCTTAACCTCTGAACCCTGGGACCATTACATAACTTCAACAAAGAGGAGAACTAGACATAGAGATTTACAGTCTTTGATGTTTTCTGGCAGAATTTTTACTCTCAAGGAAATATTTCTCTCCTCACAAATTCTGGAACTCGTAAGGACCATGATCTGAGAATCTGTTTCTAGAGGACTAGTCCAGTAAGTGTCACTGAGATCCTGGCAGTTACCAGTCACCATAACTCTGCTTACATAGCCCTTTCTCCTGTGTAGTCAGATTTCCCGTTATTGTCCTTTTATATCCCTTAAAGTGACATTAATCCAACAACAAAAGCAGTACTCAGGTACTGCTCTTTTGTTTTACCAGCCTTTATTTTCCTTTCCCACCCTCTGGCCCATATCATGCATATACTGATTCAACTTATGAATCTTTTGGAGTGATGCTCTCTCCCTCAAGTTACCTGCTCTGGTGTCCTATTGTAAAGCCTTTCCAGCTGTTCCTTCCTTCGTCTCTCATGGCCAGCATCAAAGACTGGGATTTTCAGGTCTGTGCCTGGAGCTGCACGAATATTAGCCAGCTTGGCACAGATGTGGTAATATCGTTCCTTCAGGTCCTCCACTGATCTTTTCTGTGGAAGACATCACAGGAGGACAACATTATGGAAGTATCAAGCAAAACCTTGTGCAGTAGCCACCTAAGGACCACTGGCTGAAGGATGCCAGATACAACACAAGACACCGTGCCTGGGAGCAAGACCAGCAGGAAGCTTTGCCAGTGCTGGTGGAATGACAGGGAAGGAGGAATTACTCAGTGAGATGTGTGAATTAACTGTCAGAGGTTCACAGCTACTGCCTTAGAAACACCAACCAAGGGGTCCAACAATTCCAGTGAGGGTTTAGAGACAACACAGCAGTGAAGCACCTAAGATAAAAGGATGCAAGGAGAGTTGAGAGGAGAAAACCTTTGAGCAGGAAACTGCAACAAACACACAGGAGATCTCTGAGCTGCTCCAGACAATGGTCATTCAAGTCACAACCAAGAAGGTATCAGCTGCAACAATTCACTGCCCATCGTTACATGGAGTCTGAGCTGTGTTCCATTACCCCAAGCACCAATGGTGTCCACTCTGCTCATCTGGGCAGACTCTTTTTATTTCACTCTCCTACAGGCTCTTCATGTGAGCATTTCAGAGAGCAACAAAAAACTCCAACATTTGGAATTGTTCTGTAGGAGTCACATCTTTCCCTATGCCACCAAGAAGCCTGGAACTAGCAGTTCTAGATTTACAAACATGACACCAGGGTTGCAATTTCAGACCACTGATGGTCCCTGTTTCACAGCAGAGATGGTAGAAACCCAAACCAGGTCAGACCATAAGTCAGAAGCAGTCCCAGGGAAAGTCTCAGTCCCCAGGGTTCTACTTCAGATTCTGCTTCAAGGGCCTACATTGGAATCCCAGCAGGTTCTACTTCAAGGGCCTAGACTGGAATCCAAAACACCTAGCCTACACAGCTAAACAAACTCCCCAGCTGCCTTATCTTCAAGGAACAACAAGCTGTTCTCCTGGCAGATGCAAACCTTCTAGGTTTCTACTAAAACACAACAGGGAATGAGCACAAGTCAAAGCGCATTTAATTACAAACAAAGCAAGCAGCAATGCCCTGTGCTGGAAATTCAATATTCCTTGCTGACAATAATTCATTATTTTCCTGTAATTAAGTTGATATATAAAGGGTAATTTGGTCTTTTAAGTGCAGAGAGCCCTGCACATGCCACAGCAGCAGGTTTCTAGCAGTACCTTGGCTGCCAGGACTCACCTTGAACTGCTGGTGATCATAGCGGTCGTGAATGACCACAAAGCGCAGATCAAAACGCCGAGCCAGATCGAAGAGATGGTCTGTCTCAGCTTTGGTCCACGCATCGTCGTGGAGATACATCTGGTACTCCTGCTCCGAGTAGACAGGTACCTGCACTGTCTGTGTGGAGGAAAGAAAACCACGGTAGCTCTCCTGCAGCACTGCCCTCCTCACTGCCAGCTGGTAAGGGCCAGATACCTGAGCCAAGAACATGAGCACAACACTGACAGGAAGGGACAGCCAGGACCCTGAACAGTGAGTCCTGGTAGGAAACATGACAAGCAGGCAGAGGACTTGATATGGAGCAATGTGTGATTCCAGGGCCATAAACATGACATTGTGCAGAGCCTATCAGGAACTACTGCTTGGGAGGCTGAAACCTATTTCAGGTTGCTGACACAGGTAGAGGTCAGCAACCCACATCCTGACCATAGGTTTCAAAATTATCAGGCCAACATGACAGTGAAACCAATGAATATGACAGTGAAGCCAGCCTCCCTGCATTCCTCCCATACAGCAACACCAATGCCTCAGCATAAACTGCTCTGACAGTTGACTCTGCTTTGTTTGGGACACGCTCACTTGTACGAGAAGAACAGGAAAGGCAAGGAGCAGCCTTTAGCACACCTTCTGCTTTGATACTCAACCTGTTCCTTTCATGTCCTGTGCAGACAGCACCATGAAGATCTGAAACACTGAGTACTGTACAACTAAGGGCCACAAATGTGGCAAACAACTTTGTCCCTCCCTTCCTCATCCACCCTTTCTCCAGCAGAGCCACAGGGCCAAACAGTCCAACTCTCGGTGTCCCAGGTGCCTAAAAGGCAAAGCCCACACCACTGTCCCCCAGCCTGGAACTGCTCTGCAAGGGCTCTATCCAGAACACAAGCATCACATGAGTACTATAAGAACAGTAAAAATACTTACAGTACTAGGGGAAATCCTAGCATGTGATAAAGCAAAAGTGTAAATAAGCCTGTGCTTTCCTCCTTTACCCCCTCTGACCACTCCCGTGGTGAAACTTTGCTCAGCCTGAGGAGGTCCTGCCTCCACAAGAAAACATGGTGCACATGTGAGCAGCATATGTGTTTCAACATCTCTATGACCCCATGTCCTACACCAGGACCATTACCCTCATGAATTTAATATAGCTCAGAAGAGCATTTCTGAGCCTCCAAATAAGAGCCTCTTTAGGCCTACTGCCTTTCTTCCATCACTTAGGCACAGAAGCTTAAAGGTGAAGCATATCTCTTGGGGGTGCACTGCACCTCAGCCTTGAAGTACCACTTCCAGTAGGAGCAATGCCATCCTACTAGACACGGTAAGGATGTACCATGCACATCATGAAACAAAATAATTTCTAGAGTAGTACACACATGTGAAAAGAGTCAGGAGAGTCCTCTGCAGTGGATGGACGGGAAGGTGGTAGATGCCTCATCAGACAAGAGCAAAGACACTTCCTCAGCCCTCACTCATGGCTGCTTAAGTGAGAACCACTGAGAAGTGAGAAGGTGGGAACAGATGGAAAGCTTGAGCCAACCATGGGATGGCTATACATTCAAATGCAGTGTAACCATGAGAAGGCAAAAAAATAGCTCCCAGACAGGGATTTCCAGCAGAAACTGACAGTGTTTCGGTTGCACAACAAGAATACTGGCAGGAATACCAACTACAACACTACAGATCCCTGGTCAAGAAAGATGAACTGAAATGGAAACAAGTACAGAGAAAAGCAATGAGGATGAATAATGGGGTGGAGAGTTTGTCTTCCCACAGCAGACTGGAAGACAAAGCCACCTAGGAAACCAAGTCTGGAAGGAAATCTGCAAACTTCAAGTATGTTAGATGAAATGAAAGAAATACCCATGGGAAAAAAATAACAACTGCAATAAGAACAAAGAAACTGACTTGCAAAAAATGCCAATTTAACCTGGAAAATTTAACCTGGAAATGAAATGGAGCAGAGATAGTCTGGAACAGCTTCCCAAGGAAGCACAGGGGCAGGAAAAGCCAAGTGCTTTTCAAAAGGAACTTCATGAGTTTATGAAAGGAACTGGATGACGGCAGGACCCGAAAGAACCAAAAGGAGGATTCAATGGCCCAGAAAACCTCTCTCAGTCCAACATTTTACACTATAAACTCACACAATGATGAGCACTAAATTAGCTGAAACTGCTCAGGATGCTGGAGCCATGAGACAGTTCTGTAAAAAACATCAGCACAATGCCTAGTAGTGATGAAAAGACAAAGCGAACAGTAAAAATTATGAAAGAAATAGAGAAACACAGCCCATGCACAAACCCACCATACTCTCATAAGTGAAACACTCACTCCTAGTCCACCCATTTCAAAAGAAAGGATATTTGAGAACAAGAGTGAGACCATGCACAGGAGGGCATGTCAAATCATGGAAAACACAGTACACAGCAAGGACGATTTACTACATTATGTAACACGAGATCTCAGGGGCACTAAATGAAACCTCAAGGCAGCAGTTTGAAATGCGCGGAGGAAAGCACCATTGCACACCACACAAAATTAACCTGAAGAACTCATTACCGTAGGATAGTCACAAAGCAGCTCTCTGCCCTGAACATACCTAGCAACAACAAATACCAAGCTAAGAAATCCTTAAGCCAAAGACCACAAGAAGCTAGGAAAAACTATATTTGCCCCATTTTTATTGCTCTTTCTCTAAGCCTTTACTGATAGTGGCCAGAAAAAGAATATCAGCTGAAAGAGGGCTTTGCTCTAACACCAGCAAAGCTGCTTTTATGCTTCTATTTCACACCCTGGAACAAGACTCAGTGTACACCATGAAACCCAAGCTTACATTTTGGATCTCACAACAAAGAGGAGGGATTTAATTTGGAGACTGGAAGCACAGAGAAAAGGGAAAGCAACTGAGCAATGAACCAGGAGCTGGGTTAAGGAGCTTGAGCTCTCCAGCAAGAGAGACTACACAGGAAAACAGGCTCATGCCAAGGGGAGTGAGAGATTCAGGCAGAGGTATCAAGCATGTGCGAAGGAACACACAAGAGTCTGAAAAACTAAATAAAATTCCTCTGATACAGTAAGTATGTGCAAAACTCTTCATCTGTGTCTTCTACCTTCTTAACTACAGAACCACAAGGGTTACAACTTGCTCCTAGTACTATGCAATTATGCATGTGTAGATGGCAGAGGTCTGTACCACTAATCTAAAGGTTACAGCCTTGCTGAAGGCTCCTCTGTCTGTCAATTCACAGCACCTGATAAAGTTAAGGAAACGAGAATCATGTAATTACAACACCCATGTGTGGCCCCCTCTGATAAACTCGGTTGAACTCAGCCAAAACCAGTTACAGCCATAGGGACTTAGAGACAATTAGACTCACAAAGTTTCACTCAAACAGCTAGGTAGGTGCCTTGACTGAGTCATACTCCAGACTTCCACCCCAGACATCAGAGAAGAGATACCACAGGAGGCTCTTACCAATGTCCCAGCAAGAGGAAAAGCATCAGTCAGAGCTTGAGCCTTCTAACATATAAGGTCAACCAACCACTTAACTCTGCAGGAAGCCAAGCTTTGTTAGAGCTGATGCTCTGTGGGTTACAAACTTAAAATATTGTATACGGTTACACACAAGCAGAGCTTTTGTGGAATCATGTTAGCACATGCTTTTTTTTGCCCTTTCAGATTTGCATCATGAAGGGAGTTAAATTACATTATGGAGGCACCCTAACTCTGCTCCTTCCTAACTCTGGAGGTCCTGACTTTGAAGTATAAATCTTGATGTACTTTTCTTTGTGCATACACATGAAAGATCCAACCACTCAAAGCAGATACATCTGGGACAAAAGACAGCAGGAGATTACAACAACACATTGTGACAATTTAATATAAGACGCAAAGAACAGGGTACTGCACCACACTGATACCAGAAGAGCAATTTCAGAGGGAACACAACGTAATTCAGCATCTGTGCTGGAATCTGGCCAAAAGGTTGCAAGCCAGCTTTTTGGCCATGAACCTCAAGCAATTTTTTTCATACTGGGAAAAATAACAAGACTTATGACTTTAATGTCTCGCTCAGAATAGAATATCTTTTACTACCCTGAGCCTGTAATCAGGGGGAGAATGTTGATCTGAAACTGAGCTAGATGGCAGAGTGCCACCTCACCAAATCAATGACCGCACACCTGAAACACAGCGGGCTCTAGCAAGCTCTGACCACATACCGAGCCCACTTCACTTGAGTGATTTAGAGACATCAGTCTGTGGTCACATGGCTGCAGGCCATGCTGCAATTTAAAATGCAATTACCAAATCTAACTCAGCCTTCACTTGTTGAAAGAACCAACTTCCTCTCTGGGCAGTCAAGAAGCTGACTGAAGGGTATTTTCCAGCTGCTATTTATATGCTTTTGTTTGAAAGTGCTCCCACTTACTTTATTGAACCTGGCAAAAGGGTAGTCCTTCCCTTCTTCTGCTGCTCTCCTCCAGTGGTAGAACATTGCTCCATCTTTCCTCGCTGGGTTGGTGAAAGGCATCCACTTCCAAGGACGGACTTTCTTGGACCCCAGTTTTGCTTTGACTGTTCGGTAACCCTGAGTTGTATCACTCGGCAGCAGCGGAGGTGCATCCCTGTGGCGGAGAAAAGTGTTGGCTGATGAAAAGCAAGGAGTGGCCCAAGACAAACCCAAGGAGATTTCAGACTCAGACTGGAATCCACCACCACAATGTTTAAGGTGGGAAACCCCAAGTTTAGGCTTTATTTCAGGTTCTGCACTTCCCAGACTGCAATACTCGTCAGAGGGCAGAATACACAGCATGGATGGGTTTGAACAGAATCATCTGAAAAGTAAACTATGTAAGAGACCTCTGAGGCAAGGGCACAATCCATAAGGGGCTGCAGAACTCTTTCTGCAGAAGTAAAAGCAGGTGCTATTCCCAGTTGAGATTAAGAGAGAATTAAATACAGAGGGTAAGAAATCTGGCTTGACTGCACTAGACTGTTGTGCCTGTATCTAATTAGTTTCCTACATCAAGCAAACTCCTCAAATTTAGAAGAGAGCAGACACTGTCCATGGCTGCTTAAGAGAGGGGCACAAGCATGGGCCAAGCACAGAAAGGGGAATCAATCTGGGAAGTGAGACTGCACCTGCTTTCAAGAGGACACTGCCCTGCCACCAAAAGCCCAGGCCACCCCACATTCTGCACAGATGACCATAAGCTCTTACTTTTTGTCAGAATAGAGAAGTGCATAAACTTCTCGGTGCATTCCTTCTGGCCTCTTAAACGTCAATGTCTCTGAAGATTTCTTGGATTTTTTCTGAAAAAAAGAATTGCATTTCAGATTCAGAAGTAGCTCTTCCTGAAGGAACATTAAACTACATAATCTGGTGTCCTGGGATGGTTTTTACTTTTATCTGGTTTTAGACACCTTGAATTTCTCCAGGAAAGTGCCTGTTCCTGGTGGAAGACACTGACAGGCAAAATGTGCCCACTTTGAGTGATAGTGCTCAGCAATACTCAGACACTTGCTGTTGCTGATAAGACACTTAAATTTCAAACTGAACATCTGGCTGTAGTTTCCAGGAGCTGGCACGCTAAGTCTTTTCTTACTAGGTAAGCAGTAGGTCCTCACACAGAGGTATTAATGCATTCAATGGATTCTCTACCTTTAGAGAAGATAATAAGAAGTGTTTCCTGGTCTCTCTCAGTCCTTGTCACTTCGGGCTGCAGCAACTTCAGTTTTTACCAGCTGTGATCAAGCACTTGCAGCAGCCCCTTGGCAAAACTACCTGTATCACCTACAAAAACTCTCTGGTCTTAACTCTTCTCTCCCATTTATACAGCAAACAGTATTATTTTTTTTTACATAGTTTCTTCAGACAAGGATTCAGTGTACCCCACTCAACCTGGCCTCTAAAGCCTTGAGAGAATTGATGGTTTCTAACACAGAGTCCAACTCACACCATATATACAAGTTTACACCATAATCAGTTTTGGATTCAGGTAGATACAGTGACAGCCACACAAGGAAGTGGCACTTTATTTAAGTGGGACAAGTTTACTGAGCATTTGGTCTAACTGTACCATCTTTATAACTAGTAGCCATGTCACTACTATTAAGTATGGTTTACCATATCACCAACAACTTTTAAATCAGAGTATTTTTCAGTAGTAAAACTAACACTGTATCATAAATTGTATTAAATCCATACAGTCATCTTTATCAAGCAAATTCAAGATCCCATTGAAAAAAATAATAACCTATCAGCCTGGACTACAACTACTTTCCATAAAACTTCATGACAGACACGCATTATATCAGCACCTTTTCATCCCTAATCAAACACCTCTCTCCTAGCGTGTCCATCACTTTGCCCAGGGAAGATGTAAGGCCAACCAAGGCAGTTACCCACAGGTCACCACACCCTGTTTGAACACAGGCTTCTGGAATTCCCCCAAAGTTTCCAGATTTATTAAAAGTTAATATCAGCAGGCCAGAGATCAGCTCACCCAGCTCTTTAGGAGTTGGGAACAAATCACTTTGTCCTGCTGATTTAAATGTTTTTATGCCTAGTAATTTTTCTTTAACATTCTCAGTCACTAATGGACTGGAAAGTACTTCACAGTTCTCTCCTGATTTCAAGACATCAATCTGTTTCTTTTCTAATTGAGAGCAGATCTATTTCCTGAGCAAGCGCTGCACTGCTATTGGCAACTTTGTGCTCTCCCTGCGGTAACAGCTTATTCCTTGGGTTTGGCTTAGTTTCTGTACTTTGCAGAAATTCAGAATGTTTCACTCACAGCCACAAGTGGCCTCCTGCACCCCTTCCCGTTTCTCACTGTACCTCCCCCCTCCTCTCTCTTTTTCTGCTACAGTAAATTTGACGAGACAACTATTTTATCCTTTGCTCCAAAAAGAGTGACAGCCACCAGTGCTCCTTCAGTTCTCTGCTAGTTAGCAAACACATTTAAATCAAAGAACTCACGACCCTGAGCATTCAGCGGCAACATCACAGGCTGAATCCTGACAATGGGCTGCTCACCAGACCAGACTGTTCACCAACACAGCTGATAACTGGGGATTTTACATTTCAGCCTTTAAATGACTGAAACTCATCGGTTTTCCATTACACCAGTTATACTGTGTGAGCTCTGCCTAACAAGGCAGCCAAGAAACCACAGTGCTTCTCTTCAGAAGCAAACTTTTCAGTGGAGGGAAACAGTGACAGCTAGGGAGTGCTTTAGGGATGGGATGGTTGCATATGTTTAAGTTTTGTTTTGATTTTTTTTTTTTTCCCCAAACAAACACACAGACTTCACTTCAAACCAGACCGTCTCTACGCCAGAGACATCCTGGGGACTTCATTTCCCTGGGTTCATTTCCAAGCACCTCCACAGCTCATAACTACTCATGAATTGGCCTTCCCAACACTTCACAAAATACGGGACAACCAAGACCTTATCTTCTGTATTTTAAATTCAGGTAAAAACATAACATAGTGCATTACTACACAGAACTCATCACAGGACATCTGACTTCCGTAACAGAGCTTACTAACTTGCCCACAGCACCCCAGCTGTCCCAAAGCCCAGCCACACACCTTCCCTACACAGGGAATGCTCCCTTGGTTGGAAGACATTTACCACTCAACCAACTCAAGTGATGTTTTCTTTCTTCTGAAACAGGACTATGTTATGTTACTTCCATCTGCTTGGGGGCTAGATGGTAAATGCACTTCACAAAATGGGAATTTTAGGGACAGCTGAAAATGCCCTGGGGGCAGGTCCAGCTTACCAGGACACCATTTACACAGCTCCAGCCCAAATCCTACACCAAATGCCACAGCACAGTTAACTAAGAACACCAGGAACCCAGGAGTGGGGCCCTGCAGGCACTTCCTGATACTCCTAGAAAGCGCAAATATAAATGGGACTATGGTAGGAACACACTTCATTCAGTCTTTTTTTTCCCTAATATTCACCCCAAACACCGCATGCAAGGTCAGCCAGCGCCCAGAAACCACTGAGCAGCCCCTCAGGGCACCGTAGTTCACCTTATCCGAGTTGATGATGTCCTTTTTGTTGATGGTGCCCGTGTTCTCCGACTCCACGCCTCCCAGCTCCAGGATGTCCCGTACATCTGCCCCCGTGGCCATCGCTCCGCCTGCCCTCTGGCCTTCCCTGCGCCGTCCTGTCCGTCCCCTCCAGCTCTGGGAGGGCGGGAAACCGGGGGGTGCNGCTCGGGGCGCCCAGCCCGCTGCGGGGTCTCTGCCGCGCCGGGAGGGGGCAGCACACCCTCAGAGGTTGTCCCCACAAAGCGTTTCACTCCGCTCCTGCGGCCGCAATCCCGCGCCGCCAGGGATGGCTTTCGGCACCTCGGCCCGTTCCTTCCACAGGCACAGAGCCCATCCTGAGGTTTCCCCGGTCCTGCCCCTCTGCTCTCTGCTCTGCTTCATCCACCCCAGCCCTCCCCCATCGCTAGTAATTCCCACAGCACGTTTCCCTGCTCTCTTGCCACAGCTGGCCTGGAGGTGGGGGCCGTGCTCCCCCAAGGTGGGCTTGCAGGGGCACACGGGGCTTTCCCAGCGTTCGCAGTCCCAAACCTGGCACTGCTGCTCCAGGGAGACTTTTGCAGGACCAGAGGACACCTCTTTTTTGCGGCTCACTGGTGGGTCGTTCACGGCTTGTTTGTGTTGTTAAACAGCAACACTTACGGGAAACAAAACCAGCCCCCAGACATAAAACCCAGAGAGGCACGGCCATTCAGAGGCTATTTTTTGTTGATATCCCCCTACTTGTAGGCGTGACCTGCTCCAAGCCCTGTCCCAGCAGGACCCAAGCTCAGCCCCAGTGATCAGCTCCCTCCTCTTAAACAAAGAGCCTGCAGCACTTTTGAGCTCATCTCCCCAGGGTAGGCAGCTTTTTGGTGTCATGAATGGTGGAGATGGTGGACAGCTGGAGTGCAGTTATTCACAGTGATTATTCACTCCCACACATCATCCCTGCGATGCTGCAGGGCTGTGTCCCACCAGGAGCTGTACGGACCTACGGGTGAAACACATTAGCTGGGTGGTTCTGCTAACCTGGTCATCAGTGGAGCAATTAGCACTGCCTCGAGGGGACCTGCAGTCCTTGCTTCTGGCCACTGCATCGCGGAGCTTGCATAGCCTTCAAAGAGCAAAGGGCCATGCCTGGAGATCTCAGTCAGCCTGGTCCNTTCACACACACGCACAGACACACGCACACATGTATATGCGCGCACAAGCGCGCTCACACGCGCAGCTCCGCACAGACACACACCCCCCCTCGGCCGCCTCCCATCCCCCCGCCAGGCCCAACAACGGGGCCTTGCACCCGGCGGGTCCGG
>VXBX01007997.1:2190194-2221101 GCA_013400415.1 Scytalopus superciliaris | reverse complement strand
CAGCAGCAGCGCTGCTGTGCGCCGCCCCGCGCCCCTAAGCTGTTAACAGCATGGCTGCGCCCCCATTGGCCCGGCCCGCGCCGATAGTCGCCACCGCCGCTCCCTTATTGGCCCCGCCGCCGCCCCGGCCCCGCCCGCTCCCCCGGCGGGTGCCGCTGTCCCGCAGCCTGCGCGGGACCGGACGGGGAGTCCGCGCCTTGTCCTGCTCTGCCATCCCATCCCCTCTCCTGGGAGTGTGTCCCACGGCGGGACACGGGACGGGCTTGCGGGTGTGGGTTGCGAAGGCTGAATTGCGCCCATCCCCACGATGTCCCCCCGAGGCGTAAGCGGCGACCGTACGCCTTGCCCGCGCCACCACCAGGGCGGGGGGCTGTAAGTGGAAGTGGCCGGAGGTCCCCCGGCACCCTGCCCCGAGTGTGGACACGGGCGGAGCGTGCCGGAGCGGTCTGGTGCGGGAGAGCACCCGGTGAGCCATGGTACTGGCCATGGGGGACTCCGAGCGCGTCACGGAGCGAAGGTGCCGTCTCAGCAAGGGGTGACTGTGCCGCCGCGGGAGCTGGGCCGGGTGGCTGAGCCCCGGCTGCCCCACGACCCTGTGTCACTCGTTTCGTGTGAGCGCAGCCGTGAGCCGCTCCTCCCGCGCCGGTGCTGCCGGTGGGGCAATCAGCAGCGCAGAACGCACAGCTCCCATCTGGCCGCGTGCAGGGTGCGTGTGTCAGCCGAGATAACTGCCCGACAGACCCTGTCGGGGGCTGGCATGCTGCCTGCATCGCCTCATCTCGCCCCACAGCCCCCACAAGACGTTGTCTGCCCTGCCTGGGAACCAGCGCTGTGGCTGAGCCTCTGACCGCCCTGCCATAGGGGGCACAGGCCAGCTGGCCCACCCTGCCCCCCTTCAAAGCCCCGGGACAGTGCCGTCCTCCCGAGGGCTTCCCATGGCAGGGGATGCAAGGAGAACAGGCTGTCCCACCTCGCAGGAGACACCCAGGTCACCCACCCCGTTCTGGCCAGTCAGATCATGGCATAGAGACCCAGGGCACTGGGCAGGCCTCCCTGGGCCCTCTCTGCCACCCTGGCCAGCTCACAGCAAGATCTTCTCCATTTGGCCCTCATCCAGCCAGTACCAGGAATGGCCCTGCTGCTGTTGTGTTCATCAAGAAGCAATGGCCCTTATCTCTTGGAGCCTGTCTCCCTGCTCGCTGGTGCTGTCCATCCCCAGATACCTTTCTAAGAACTGGGGCTGCTGCCTGTGCTATTCAGAAGCAAGGAGTCAATTTAAAAAAAAACAAATATAAACACCAAAGGTGAGGTGTGCACACACACCACACGCACATGCCGCTTCTGAATCCAAAGCTACTCTACCAGTTGCTTTCATCACCGTGCTTTAATTATAAGGGTGGAGCATTGCAATAAATTATTTCAGTAATCCAGTGGAACAACAACAATTCAGATCTTCCCCCTTTTACCAAGAATCCCTGCCCTGTTTTCCAGAGCACATGTTGGGCCGCTGCCTGGGCCCCATGTGCCAGCTGCCAGCGAGGCAGCACGTTTATTGATGGCACCCGTTGGGCCAAAACTCATGGGCTCCAAAGTCCTTTCCTTGAAAAAGTCACCTCCAAGGTGCCAAAGAAATATGTGGTCATTACTTGAAATCACTTTTAGCCTGGGTCCCAGAGTAGCTTATTTAAGTCATCAGTTAATCCCATTAATTGTTTCTTGGCCAAATAACAATTAATAACAAGGCAGTTCCTGCCCCAAACTTTTATAGATAAGTGAGAGAAGATGCCATAGGAGACAAACACTTATTCCACTTGGTTTTCCCCTTTTTCCAAGCAGTTTTGGCAACTGTAACCAGGCAGCGCTAGGTTATTTTAAAGAGAGGCGTCGTCAGCAGATCAGCTTAATTTTGCAGCCAATA
Organism: Scytalopus superciliaris; assembly: GCA_013400415.1. Classification (NCBI taxonomy): domain Eukaryota; kingdom Metazoa; phylum Chordata; class Aves; order Passeriformes; family Rhinocryptidae; genus Scytalopus; species Scytalopus superciliaris. The sequence continues at coordinate 2,219,183 of VXBX01007997.1, read as the reverse complement.
TTCCTTGCAAATGTGGGATATTCCCCAGGAAACTCTTATTACTGATGCTCTGGTGGGAGGGCTGGCATGCCTGGGAGTGGCAGCACGCCAGGCACCGCAGCAACACAAACACTGCCAGTGCTGACCGCACAGGGAGCCAGGAGGGTGGCACGGGAAGGGTTTTCCTGCAGTGAGCCATGGGGGGGTCTCTACCACAGCCCTGTCATCTCGGCCACTGCAGTACAGCCCACTGTTGACAGAAGCCCGTTTAGGAAATGCGGATTATCTCCTGGGCCACTACAGCAGGCTGTAAAGCTGCTGGCATCCCAGGAGATCAAACAGCAGCCAGGCAAGAGAGCAAACAGAGGGTGGGAAGGGCTGCCCAGTCAGGGGATGGCTGAAGAGGAAAGGGTTAATGGTTATCCTTGCTTTTGGCACATCTGGCAGCAGAGGAGTGAAGACAGGAGTGAAGAGCGTGGCATGCCCAGCGTGGTGTGCCAGAGGTGGCTCCATCAAGCCAAGAGCATCATCACCCCTGCCAATGCTGCCCTGGCACCACAGCACCCTCCCCAGAGGAGTCCCGTACCCCAAAAAACATTGGGGATTGAAAAACACCTGCACTGCATTCTCCTCTGTGCTCTGTCGCCTGGAGTTGGGGACCTGGAGTGGACCCAAGGACTCTCCTTTGGAGCACCTCCAATGCCCCCCCTCCAACACCAGCCACAGCATCATAGCCCAGAGAGCTTCTGCTTCAGTGGGAGGCAAAACTCAAATCTCAAAAGCTCCACAGGGGACCCTATGGGGAGGTGCCAGGGGGATCCATACTGCAGGACACCCTAGATCACTGTGACACTCCAGGGTTATGTCCCTGAGAGCAGAAAGCAGATCTAGTTTGGTTTTACTCTCTGTCTTCCCCTCTGCATGGGACTGACCTGCCTAGAGAAAGGAACGGGAGCTCCCAGACCTGCCTGCACTCCCCCAAGCCCCCTTCCCCTCCTGAAAAGAGAAGAGGAACTGAAAATGAAATTAAAGCATAATTCAATCCGGAGCGGGTCCAGAGTAAAGTCATCTGCTCTTATCGTGTGCTGGCAGGCTCTTCCCGCTCTGCAACAAACACAATGTTATCAGGGCACAGAGGGCAGATTCGTTTGCACCGGCCGAGCAAACTGCTGTGTCCGCCCTGCCTGTCCCAGGCCTGGGGAGCACCGGGATGCACGGCTGAGGACCGGGACTGCCGAGGGCTCAGGGAGGCAGGAGGCACCCCGGCAGCACAGTCAGGGAGCTCAGCTCTGGGACAGGGTGATTTGGCTGAGGGCCATATCCAGCCTCCCTGCACAGCTCTATGGCCAGGGGAGATGGGTCAGGTTGCTTCTGATGAATGTCACCATGGAGTGAAGGCTGTGGAGGGACAGGGTTCAGGAGTGATGTCTTTGCCTATGGGAACATGCATGGCCCCATCTGCCATGGATGCTGCTCAGCTGCTCGCTCAGGAAGGCCAAGCTGGCAGAGCTGGGCATCCTGACCCCTGGCACAGAAGAACCCCCCAGACCCCACACACGCTCCCAGCCCCACTGCACTGCCTGGACCGCATGCTGCTTTGATCTCTGCCTGCTGCCTGGCTGTGCCCTGGTGGCTGCAGGGCCAGCGCAGCCCTGTACGTCCTTCTTTATATACCCCTGTTATTTTTAACTCTGCCTACGCAAATCCCGAATCCGGAATGAGCAGCGGCCGGGGGCCAAGGGGAAATGGACATGGTGCAAATTTCCTGCCCTTTTTACCTCTCTTCCTCTATAACATACAGCAACGTTTTTCCTCCACTTCTTAACTTTCACTGGTACAGAAAAGCTCAAAGCACCAGGCTCTGCATAGAACCACAAGGTTCAGCACGTGATGAATGGGATATTCCCCTGCTTGGCAGGGTCATCTCACTCAGCATTGTGCTGAGAGATGCCCCAGTCTGTAATGCATGCCACAGCCTCCATCACCAGCATGATGTGCTGGAGGCATCTGAACAGCCCTCACAACAGCAGCCTCACGAGCAAACACGTGTGCTCACATGCCAGCCCAGGGGTGCATCCTTCCCCCTGGCCTGGTGAGCACCTTGGCCCTGGCCACAGCAGCTGGGACGGGACCACAGCCGTGGGAGCCATTCACTTTGGCTGCCACTCACAAAAGTGCTGGACAAGACCTGTAACACCCCAGCAGCTCCAGGAGTAAAAGGAGGAATTGCTGTTTTCTAGTTCCTTGTGAGCAACAGGGAAGACCAGTAGGAACACAGGATGTTTTTCCCCAAATCTCTGGTTTAATCGTTTAAAAAAAAAAAAAAAAAGGCAGCAACACAAAGTGCCAGCAGGTTGCACAGGGAGTTTTGCAGTGGGGATCATGGTATGACTGTGCTGCACAGGGGATGTGCACATTAGAGCCCTTCTCTCATGTGGTGGAGATTAGAAGCTGTACATCATGTAAAAGCAGTTTGACTGCAAAAGTTCCCGATGACACAGGTAAAAATCTCTACCATTCTTCTCTGAGCAGTCTCCATCCCTCCTCCCCAGCAATACTGTAAGGTACTCAGTTTCCAGTGATCCTGGATTCTCAGTGAGTGCAGAAAACCCTCCTTGGCCTGCACAGAGGCAGGAAAAGTGTGGGTGTCAAGATCAGTGCTGGGCAGCCCGGGTCTATGCAGGTATAAACCATTTCTCAGACTGGAGAAAGCCTAGCTGGCCCTGGAAGCTGGGCACTGGTGTGGCTGAAATATGCAGGAACTGCTGCTCCAGCAAGGGAACAATTTTCCAATGGGAGCTGTGGGAAGGGGTTGAGTGAACGGTCTGCTCCATGAGTCACTGACACCCATGGGGACACAACCCAGTGTGAGGCAGTGAGGGACAGCCCAGGGGACAGCAAGACAAGCAAGGAGCTGGAGAACCCTGTGTGGAAGCTGTTTTCCAGGTCATCTGATTGTTTTTTTCCCCCAGTGCAACTCACTGCCCACAGCCACCCCATCAGTGTAAATCACACACCACTGCACATTGCATAGAACAGTCATTCCATCGCCATCCTGTGCCCATGGGACACTGCACCAAGGCCACCACTGTGGCACAGGACACCAGCCCCAATCACAGTCAGTCACAGGCAGATGCTGCAGTACAGTCTCATGCAAGCAGCCCACAGAAGTGTATCCTCCCAGCTGTGACACTCATGGTGGTGTCCAGCAGGAACAGTGGCCACCCTGCATGGGTAGCAAACCCCTCTGCACTGGCATCACATAGAGCTGCTTCTTTCTGCTCCAGGAATGGCATTTAATTACCCAGCCTCCTGGTGGTAAATAGGTTTCTAACACATTACAAAGGGCTATATTACTTTTTTTTATCCCCAACCCTGCTCATGCTCTGCACCGGTGAGCTCATCCCCTGGGAATACTGGATTCAAAATAGATTTGCTCCCTTGTTGGAAATAATCAAATGGGAATCCAAGCTGGCCAAGCCCAAGCCCAATTCCTCCCTTTGTTCTGGGGCTCTGGCAGTGAAGGGGTTCGGAGCAGGGTGACAGGAACTTGCCTTCTCTTTAATTGACCTCCGATGATGAAACAATCAACCGAACGATTTAGAAATGTGCATCCAGTGAGATCATCGGGAAAACTTCTTCAGGAAGGAGCCTGGGGAAAGGAAGGTGCGGTAATCCACCTGCCCCAGCCGCCTCAGCAGGCCTCGCTGCGTGGCACAGCATGGCACAGCATAGTATGGCATGTCACGGCCACCCAGCACCCCTTGGGCTACCTTGCTGTGGCTTCATGCCAGCAGCTCCCTCACTGGGTCCAACACCAGATAAGGGTACAGCTAAACTTGTCCCAGCAAGGACACCTGTTCCCATGGAACACCCATCCTCCTTGTTGCCAGCCCCAGTCCATCCCTATCTGCTGGTTTCCATTTATCCCAAGCCAGCACCAAGTGGCAGCTCTGCCTTGTGTCCATCCTCAGCCTCACTGCAAGTGCTGCCACCCCAATGGGCATTTCTAAGACAAGACCTCCTATTCCAGTGTTGTGGGGGCAAATCCTCCAGTCCCCAGGAGTGCTGCCTCCCTGGGAATTTCCACCCCTCCCTTACACCCTTTCCCAGGCTTTTCATAGCCTGGCGGGAGGGCAACCACCTGGGAAGAGCTGGCATGGCTCCCTGGTTTTGGCTGTGCCACCGGGGCTGTCCCAGCTTCCCCAGCCCGGGTGAGGGCAGGCTCCAGCTTGGCGTGTGGCAGGGGCTAATTTTGGCCCAAAGGGTTTCCCTTCAGCAGACTCTGCTGCCAGGGTGGTTTTGAAGACAATCTTAGCCTGAGTCTTCCTTCCTCGACTGCCAGCAATCCGGAGCCAGGCTGGTGTGTTTGTGTTGTGTGTGCATGTGTGTGTGTATCTCCAAACCGCAACAAATATTTCATATTCGTTTTCTTTCTTTCCTTTTTTTTTTTTTTTTTCCCTCTGAGCCCTTGGCTGTGGTATTTAAATAGTAGGTGTGGTCCCGGTGCTGCGTGCCAAAACCAACACCAGCTCCAGAGCAGATAACCCCGTGAACAAACGCAGCAGCGAAACCACACTGAACTGCTGGAAGAGCAGTGCTGGGATGGGCAGTGCTGCCACATACAGCCATGGCACAGCCTTGTGGGCAGGCAGGCAGCAAGCAGCCACAGGAGCTGCGTGATTCCCTGGCCAGACATGAAGGCTTGGCCAAAGGGTCCAGGGTGGAGGGAGAAGGTGGTGGAGTCATATCTAACTGAGGGGCCACGCACTAGCTGCTCACTGTGTACAGCCAGGAGCTGTTTGGACCCAGATGGTGTTTGGGGTTTTGTTTGTTTGTTTTTTATTTATAAATAAAGGTAAAATATGTTGCTTAATTGTCTATTTTCCATGTTATAACCAATCAAAAATATTTTTTTATTAGAAATGGTACTTCTCTTCCCCCTAAAAATGTAGAGCATGAACACATGGGAGGAAAAGTCCCTCCAGTGTTTTAAGCGCAGCTCATAAAGAAACTTTCTTACACCCTGATGTTTTCCTCATCCAAGCTGGAAGCCCTGAAATATGGTGCACGTCATGTATTTCAGCATGACTCACTTGGAGAGAACCTTCTACATCACCTACCCTGGCAGTGCCGGTGTGCACTGGGGAGAGGGGGAATGGCAAGGATGGAAGGGACCTCTGGGTGCTCTTCATCCAAGGATGGATAGAGATAAATCCATTCAGGCAGGAGGGGAATGAAGAAAGTTGAGTGCGGACCCAGAGCTGGAATGCTGTCCTCCCTTTCACTGTGGCAACAGCCCTTTCTGGGAATGGAGCAGTGTTGCCTCAGAGTACCCATCAAGCTTTGAAGTTTCATGGCATGAGCATAATCCCCAGGAAGTTTGCAAGCTCATCTACAGGTGAATGTGCACATACATGTGAGGTGCTGGCAGGGCTGTAGCCAGTCAAGTGAGAATCACAGGACTCCAGGTCCAGCAGAGCCTGTGCCTGGCTGCTGGTGTCCCCTCAGAGCAGCACCCACATCTGAAAACACAAAGGAAGATCCTTATTACAGCCTTCAATGCCCAAGCTTTCTTCAGGGCTGGCAGGGCAACATATTTCTCGGAGGGTTGATTCTCAGAAGGTTTTGCTCCGGAGGGCAGCTGGTTGCCATTTGCAAACTGTGGAATAACAAGCCAGTGTCATGGGAGAGAGACTGGGGAAGTCTGAGCTTTTCCAGACCCACCACTCACATCCCGCTGTCCTCCTCACTCCCTGGGTTGCTCTGGTGTGACAAGCCCTGTTTGGTCCTGCCCTAAGTTGGTGCCCTGTGTGAAGCAGGCAGAAGGGGCACTGCCATCCCACAAGTGTGGTCCCAAGTGGAGACCACCCTGGTGTGAAGGGTCCCTGGGACCCTTAGCTGCAGGGAACAATGCCAGGAAATGGGGATGCTCCTCTCCAGCTGGAGCCCAGCAGTCTGCCTGGAGGATGACTGCAGATAAGTGTCCTCTGGCTGGACAGTGCCTGGGGGTGACCACAGGCAGCTTGTCCCTGAGCTGAGCTGGTGCATGGCCATGACCAGGCGTGTGGCAGAGCAGCCTGCACACCGCTCCCTGCCTTCCGGCCCCGCAGCATCTACAGTGCTGGAGTGGCGCCGGCCAGCCATGCTGCCTTCACTAGCAGCACAAGGTGCACAGCGGGGCCAGGATCCACCCAGCCCGTGGCAGAGTAGGAGGGTCCTTGGCAGACGAAGTGCTATTTTAAAATGAACAGCCGAGACGGCTCCCTGCCCAGCCTCAGCACGTGTTCTGGCTACGGGCAAACAGCCTCAAGCCCAAACCCAACCTCTAGCGGGCTCCATTTTCCCTGGCTCCATCTTCCCTGCTGTGCCTCAGTCCTGCTCTGCCACTGCCTCCCATGTGTCAGCGAGGGGCTCAGTGCAGCCACAGTGTCCCGTGGCTCCCCAGGGCCCACTTGGCCCCACTGGCACGTGTCCCAGCGTGGAAAGGAAAATAAGGTTCGGATGTCACCTCCCCAGTCAAGAGTGGAAAAATCTTTCCAAAAAACACGTTTTTAATTCCTTGCTGCGTGTTGCCAATGTTGGATGTCCCCAGCCCCAGAGAACGCTAGCCAAACAGGGAATTTTCCACCTACATCAAAGCAGAGCCATATGGTTTTACAGGAACAGACCTGGAGGTTGTGCCCTGTGCACCTGCCTGCCTGTCTCCTTGTTTTGGAAAATTGCAGTGATCATGAGGCACTGCGCAGGACACTGAGGTTGTCTGCTCTCCACCATGTTGATTCACTCTCTCCTGACTCCCTCAGCACTCTACATACCATGGCGTGCAGGGACCCTAAGCGGCTTTCCCAGGATTGATGACCCTAAATCCATCTCCCCTCTCAGAGATATGGAATGAATGAGGCCTGACTGAACTCATGGCACATATGATGGTGAGGCAGAGGCTTTTGAGGAGCAGGGGGAGTTACTAAGGGGCTGCAGTGAGGCTCTGTGGGACTGTGGAGCTCTCCAATTAGCTGGGGGTCTCTATGGGATGGCTTGTTGGGCTGTTTATGGGTTAGGAAGCAAGAAACCACATGGGGAGAGTCCAGCCCTGCATCCCAGGCACCCCTCAACACCAAGCCCTTTGCAGAGCCTGCCCTCACAGAGTTACAGTCTAGATGTGAGGGGTAGGCGTCATGGGTTGGTGGGCAGCTCCCCCCCAAGCCGAGGGGAGGCCCAGAGCAGCTTAAGGGACACATATGGGGTGGGGATGCAGGGTGTCATGAGGTGCCCTGCTCAGTAGAGTAGCACAGGGATGGTTCTGGGAGAAGGATGAGGAAATCCTTCCTCACCGTCCTGGGTGGTTAGGGACCACCACATCCTAGTGGGACTGTGGCCCAACCTCGCTCTTAGCGAGTGGGTGGATTTAGGGAGTCAGGATGCCCCTAAAGTGACCCAAATTCGGGTTTGTCTCATTGAGCCTGTTCCAGTTCGCTTGGTGCAAACGGGGCCACAGCAGGCACAGGGGCTTTGGGGACACCCGAGGTGCTCCGGCCATGCCTGGTGACCACCCCCACACTATCCCTGGCTGGGAAAGGGTATCGCCTCCCCCGGCCATTCCGGTGTGGGTCAGGTGGCTTCACCTCCTCACCGGCCCAATCTGATGCACTTCAAAGTCGGGGCAGGAGCACGGCCGCTTGCCCCGGAGACATTAGTGTTGGGCAGGCGAGCATAAAAGCAGCCCCGGCTGCCGGCGGAGATGGTGGGAGACTCCTCGGGGAATCTCCGCTTCCCGTAAAGAGGCTGATTCCGGGAAGGAACCCCGGAACTGAGCCATCAGTGGGACCATTACGGCCGCTCCAGCCACCTGAGAACTTTTTAGTCTCCAGCGAGGTCTGCTTCCAGCGACGGTGATGTAGGGATTCTTCTGCCCTCCGAGTACACAATTGCGGGGTCATTTGCATCTAAAATGGAAGTTGGGCCGTTTAGCGGCTCGTCTGCTCATGATAGCGGAGCTGGGAGCCTGCTCGGGCACTAAACCCGCTAATGCAATCAGCGGGGACAGAGCTCTGCACATCAAAGGTTCCCGGCTGCCTTGTAGCAGCCTCCCGGCCACAGATCTCCCCTCCACCACCTTTCGTCACTGCCAGGGTAGCTGTCACCCCGCTCCAGGGGGAACCCTGGCTGGTGGAAGCCCAAGGAGCCGGGATGGTGAAGAGCCACCAGCACTCCTCGGATGCAAGATGGGGACACCGCTGTGCTCTTGCCTGCACTCCTCTTGGAGTTGGAAAGGACGTTAAAGATCATCTAGTTCTAACACCCGTTTCTATAGGCAAGGGCACCTTCCACTAGGCCAGACTACTGAAAGCCCCATCCAGCCTGCTCACTACTGCGCCTTACTGTTGTAGTTTCCTTTCCTGTAGGATCGTCTTTTGTCCCCATGCTGGTTGTGGCAGAACATGGCCATAGACAGACTGGGGAGGGTGCCACAGCCCCCTCCACCCACCCAGGAGAGCCATGGGGCCAGCACGGGACAGGAGCACCCACAAACATTGTGACATGTGTGTGGAGTTACTAGTAACATCCTAGAGGAAACCGGCTGAGACAGCCCTGGCCCACATTCCCTGCACCAGGGAGTGGCACTGTCTTCATCCTACTGCAAGGTGACCCTAGAGAAAGGACTGGCAGTCCCAGCGCCATGTACCAACAGGGAGGGTGCTGCTTGGCATCTGCTTAGCGGGGTGCCAGATGCTGGAGGCTTGGCTGGGTGGGACAGCTGACACCTCAGGGTGGCCTGGCTGTGGCTGCTACACCCCCTGAGGCGTGTTTGCAGACCAACTAACATCTCCTCCTCTGAGGAAAGTGCTTTCCTCCTTGCTCATCCTCTACATCCCCCGGGGTTGCCTCAGAGAACCTTCCTTGAGTGTGTAGAGGACATTGCCTAAGGTGGCATCACCCTGCACCTGCAGGCAGGCATATCAGAGCCATCTCTGCATGTGGAGGCATGCACTGAGTGCTCCCACACCATGGCCTGGTGACCCTGCTCCTCCTGCTCAGGAGGACCTTAGAGCCCCCTTGGCTCACTGCATAATCCTTACCATAGGTACATGCTGGAGACCATGCCCTGACCGGTTGGGGTCCTTTGCTACAGCTCTTCTAGTGTCCATCTACAACAGTGTTTCAGGTGCACTGAAGGGACAGCACAGTACTCCTGGAGGGACACACGGACACCTACTCAGTGTCACAGGGGTGTTGGCTGCACTGGTTCAGTACTGTCCAGGGCACTGGCCCACAGTTTCTGGCCAGCAGTTACCTCTCCTGGCAAACACTGATACTTTCCCATCTTTCTCCATAGTGCAGTTTGTGGTGCCAGCACCAGTGGCAGCAATGGTTCCCATATGATGATGATGTATGTACACAGTGCCTGGGTACGTACAGCATGGCAAGAGCACTTGCACTGGGATCTGCCTGGCCTCAGGGGTACCCAGCATCACCCAAACATCTGCAGCCTTCAGCAAGGAGAATAGTGGGGGCTGTCAAGTGCCTGTACAAGAGATGGGGCCCCACTGCTGGCTGACCATATCTGATCTGTCCTGCTGGAGATGGGGATAGTCTCCTGGCATGGTCAGCATGCAGGGGAAGGAGCCCTTGGGGCAGAGGAGGGTGTTGCCATGGTTGCTAGTGGTTTGGTGCTGCCCATTACGACCAGCAAGTGGACACCAGCTGGCTGTGGCAGTTCCATGCTGGCAGGGAAAGCTGGAAGTGACTCACCAGCCTCACCAGCTCTGCCTGCTGGGTGACTCCTCCTGCACCCCATCCCATGGCTCTTGCCAGGCCCTGCACCCTCCATACAGCATCAGCCATGGGCCCTGAGCCTGTGCAGTACTGGGGGAATGCTGGCATGGATGGCTGCCACCCATGAAGGACATTCCCTGAGCCTGAGGGACCCCACGCTGCATAGCAAAGGCTGTACCATTGACACCCTGCTCCCATGCCTTGGCTTGGTGGTGCCAGACCCAGGACAGGGGCAAGAGAAAGGCATCCTCCACTCTTTTTTTGCTGTTTTTTCCCTCTCTTGTGGGGAAACCCCAGCCCCTTCCAAAGGATCGCTCCATCCTTCTACCGCTAGCCGGTGAATAGGGCAGGGGGAGGGGGAGTCCTTCTGGGACTATTCCTGCCCCCAGAGCAGCACCTGGGGCTGAGCAGAGCCCTGCTCAACCAACACCTCACTCAGCTGCCCCAGGGCTCGCAGGGGTGTGCACATCCCAGAGAAAGGATGAAGGCAACACTTACATGCATCCAAGGGGGGTGGAAAGACACTTTGGGATGCATCCATGTTGTTAGTCCCGATTTTGAGAAGGGAGCTCTGGCTCGGGGCGCGGGGGATGGGCCAGGTAGGGATGAGGCAGTAGGTGGGGAGGGGACCAGCTTTGGAACCCTCCCCAGGAGGTTTCCTCAGGAGAGTTTAGCTCCCCTGCATGGCTGGTGCGGCAGCAAGCTGGTCTCTTCAGTGCAGTGGTCTCTTGCACTGAGTGATGTGCTCTGGTCTTGCCACATCTGGGATGTCAGCAAGACCAAGAGCAGCCCCTGAGAAAGTGTGAGGCCCAGACCCCCGCACTGATTGTAGCAGGGGAGGACATGGGATGGAAAAATTCATGCCCAGGGTCTGGCAGGAGGCAGGCTGGGGTCTGGCAGAGTGGAGCGCATTTTGAGGGGTGTCTCTGCAGCCCTGCTTCATCCTGGAGGCCGGGTATGCTGAGGGGAGGAGCAGAGGGATGATCAAAGAAGCGGGGGAGAGGAGCAGCTCGTGAGTTGTGGGTCATTATCTGTTATTAACATCTGTAATCTCCCAAGAGCAAACTGAGATTTACAGCCTGTTATTAGGCTGTTACTCAACCTGTTGTGCAACAGCTNAAAAAAAAAAAAGGCACAAAAAACAACAAAAAACCTGAATGTGATTAATAGCCTGCTAATAAGGGGGAAATCTCTCCTATTTAATTCAGCCTCTGCCTGGGCATTCCAAGAAGGTATGGGCTCTTAGCCCAGGTTCCCAGGCTGGCTACTGGGCTCCTGCTGGGATTCCCCCGGGAATTGGCACTGCATGGGGGTCCTGAGGGGACAATGGGTACTGCTGCCCACCACAGTTTTGGACTCTGGGTTCTTAGAGGCACTGGGGTGCAATTGCTGCCTCCTCCCAGTGCTGCCTCCATGTGAAGAGGGTACCAGTTGGTCCCTAGCCATTCTCTCTGTGGTCATTCTCTGGAAGAGGTGGAAAATCTGAGTCAGCTGCGGTTCTTATCCGAGCATCTCACCTTTTGTTTGGCTGTGACTCGCACCTGACTCACTTTGACCCCACAGCTTCCTGCCCTCCTGCCTTTCACTGCCTGTGGTCCAGAGAGTGCTCTCTGTCCCCAGATGTTCCTACCCGAGCTACAGCTTCACTTCTTGGCTCTCACTCCCTTTTCAGGCATCCAAACCAGTCCTGCCTCTAAACACCTCCCTGTCCCTGAGACCACTCCACTGATTCCTGAATCCCTCTTTTCCCGGGTCTCTGCCTTTCTAAATTGTCCCTTGGTAGGATGAAGACAAGAAAGCATCTTATGGCTGTTCCCCTCAAATCTCTGGACACTATTTGTGTACCACCTGGACCCAAGGGCCTATCCCTTGCCCAGAGTGGGGTCACCAGCACAATCTTGGGTGGAAGAGAAGATGCCAACAAACCCCCTTGCACTTGCATCCTGGATTTAGTCTGTGTCACTAATTCAACAGCCTCACCTAGCTGGTGTTTGACCCAGTGACTGAGCACTATGGTTAATTGCATTGCAGCCGGCCTCATTCCTACCCCTGCTGCCAGCCCAAGTCCTGCCCGTGCTCCTGGGATGCTTCAGGAAAATCATCAGCTGGGATCCACCTCTCTCCAGCATTTTCCTCTCCCTGTGGCATTAAATCCCTTGGACACTTCCCTTGGACACACACTGGCCCTGCCCAGAAGGACTCACAAGCTCTGCCTTAGATGAAGAATTCAGCCACCCAGGAGCTGATGCCATCTCCACCCCCAGCTGAAGGCAACATCACCTGCAAATGCCAGTGCTCCAGGTCTTGCCAGCAATATCTGGTTTCCAGGGCCATCCTCTCCTTGTCCTGTAGTAGTTGGAGGCATCTGGGAGAAGACAACAGCTCGTGCCACCTCCAAATGACACCCAGGGAGGACTGGAGTGTCTCTAGGCAGCTTCTTCCAACACAGTGATGGGAGCAAATACACCTGGGAAGGGCTGGGGGCCCCACAGAGCAGTGGCGACACAGGCAACATCCATGGGCACCAGAGCAGTGACACATCACAGTGGGGGATACAAGCATAGAGGTGGGGTCCCTACTCCCCACACCTGGCCATCCCACAAAGCCAGGTGGCTTTGGTTCATCCAGGCAGCTTTGGTTCAACCAGCCCACTTGTTGGTGATCTCTGTTGGAACTGCCACCCAAAACCACCCCTCAGCATGGGGCTGCAGCGGGCAGGGGCTGTGTCCATGGCCTCTGGGCTCCCCAGGCATCCCAGCTGGTTGCTGCTGCTGGCTGTGCGGGCAGCCATACCATGCCAGCCTGCTGCAGGGTTGCTCAATGCTGCAGAGGAGGGCGAGCCGAACCTGTCCCCACGACCCACACAGTTAATGAGGGCCTTGGCGGTGCCTCGTCAGCAGGCACCCTCACTGCCCTGGCCACGCGGCGCTCAGCACCATGCACATGGCACTGGAGCCTGGCCACTGGCAGGCTTGGCCCTGCCTGCACCTCACGTGGAACTGTGGCCAGGCTGCATTTTCCACATTCCGCCCAGTTCTGAATCACCAACATCTCCACTGCCAAAACCTGTACCTGTGCCTGGCTGTGCCAGCAGCCTGTGCAGGCTCCAATGGCCATGCATGGCTCCATGAAAGGTAATGGGCACCAGGGCACTCTCCCCTGCCCAGGAGGTGGGTTTTCTGCCCTAGCCCCTAGCAGAGTGGTGCAAATGTTCCTGCCTTGCCCTGGGAAGCTTTGGTGCTGAGGGCCCTGTACCCCCAGGGTGCACCCACCTTTGTACCTTCACCCTGAGCATTCCAGAGAAGGAGTTTGCATCCCTGGCTTCAGGCACTGCATGCAGCCTTGCTAACCTCCTGCTGCCTCCTGCCCCAGCTCACTGTGTTGCTTGACTCTTTCGAAGAGTTCAGCAGTGCTGCCAGCAACCTCACCCTGCAGGCAGCCCCAGCCCCTGCTCAGTGCCATGTGCACTGTTGCATGTCCCCACCCAAGCATGATTGAGTGCCACCCCCCAGCACTGGAACTGGCCTGACATTTGCAAAAATAGCCATGATTGTGGCCTCAGGCACATGGGAAGCACTTGACTCGTGGCACTGGGTGCTGGGGAGGCTGTGGGGATGGGGTGCAGAGGGAGACATGTGGGACTCCCAGCTAGATCTCCTCAGCAGCTTCTCAGGATGGCTTACTGTCAGCAAGAATACTACAGCCTGTCCCACCACCTCTCCCTCCATCCCAGCACAGGACTCTCCAAATCCTGTAGAGCCTGGCAAAATTATGCCAGGGATTGCCAAGACCTGACCCAGTGCCAGGGCAACAAGTAACCGCCAGTACAACAGTGATCCCCACCTCAGTGGCCCTCCCTTGAGGCCATGGGCTTATACTGGTGCCAGTCTGTGCAGTGACTTTGCTGAGCCATGGCCAAGCCCAGGACAGCGTGGCCACATGGGCGAATGTTGTGAGATGAGTGTTTTAAGGTTTCTCAAAAAAATTACCAGCAAAGGTATCAGCAACAGCAGGTTTGATATAAAGGCAACAACACAACAGAGTTTGTGGCAAAATTCACTCTACTGCTTAGTAGATAGTGAAAATATTTAGAGAAAAAAACACAGTAATCTAAAATCCATATCAGTCTGAACTGAAATAAACACAAGAGCCTCAAATTATAGTGTGGCTGGGGCAGGGGTCGTGGCAGGGATACAGCACCACAATGGAAGAGTCTGGGTGACCAGCAGCCATGCACTGAGACAACCCCAGGGGAAGCAGTCAGGTGGGGAGGAGTGAAGTGAAGGGTGCTGGTGAGTGGGCATACAGGGTGGCACATGTGAGGGGTGTGATGGATGTGGGGGGATACATGGTGTGGACTCTGGGCTCACCCAGGTTTGCATGGATACTGCGGAGGTGTATCTGATGTATGGATGTGTAGGGCATGTATATACATGTGTGGGGTGTGCATGCATGTGCGGGTGCACATACATCCTGATGGGGGCATCTGCGTGATGCAGATGTGTGTGGGATACTGATATATGCACAGCGTTTTTGGAGTGGTGTGGGGAGGCCTGTGAGTGCCTGTGGGATATATGTCCAGGCATGTGCCTTGCTCCTGGGGAGGACAGTGTAGAGGGGGCTGCAGGGGGTGTATGTGTGGGTGGTATGCAGGATGTACACTGTAAGGCAAACACGATGTCAGCTGTGTGTCTGTCTGCCTGCGCCACACATAAACAGTAGCAGTTACTAGAACTCAGCAGTATGGCTAAGTCAGTGCCAGCAGGCCAGTGAGGTCTCGTGCAAGCAGGTGGCTGGGGAGTAGTCCTGAACCCTTCCTGGTGCCTCTCCCCACAGCGGTGGCTCCAAGCCGTGACACAAGGGACGGGCTGTCTCTTTCCGGCTGTTTCCCAGCCTGTCAGGCCAGTCATGTCAGGTCTTGCTGTGATTTCCCGGATGGTTGCTTGGCACCTTCCTCTTCCCCATCCGGATGGGCAAGTTCCTGGAACACCAAGCTGGGGCAACTCATCTCCCTGGCTCCTGCCCTGCCTCCCCAGTTCTGTGCCCTGGCTTCGGCATCGCTCCTCGGTGCTGGCCAGCTGCCTCCCTGCTGATGCCGGGTGGGTGGTGAGGGACCGGGGCTGCCAGCGCTGGCTGCGGGCGGGCACTGAGTCACTCTGGGGCGGGAGGCACAGGGACAAACCTGCCGCCTCTGCCGGGTGGTTGGGGCGGCTGGACTGGCTGGGTGAGTCAGGCCCGGGCGGGCAGTGTGGGCTCCCTTTGTTTGCCGCTGTGGCTGGAGGACGTGCTGGGAGGAACAGTGCTGGTGGGGATGGGCATCTCCTGCTGCTGGAACCTGGGGAGAGGTCCCTGGGGCTGGGCAGGAAGGCAGGGGCTGCCTAGGGCTGGAAGATGGGCAGGCAGAACTGGGACGGCTCCAGTGTGCTGGGCTCTCCCTCCCGTTGTGCTCAATGGTACTGTCCATATGAACATGTTTGGCCTTGGGGTGAGGCCAGATACCTAGCCAAGCTCACACTGCCTGTGGAAGTCCCCTTCCTGTCCAGAGTCACCCACAGCTTCATACTGGGGATAAGGATGCGGGTTTGAGCAGAGGGTGTAGCCATGGCCACTTGCCATACTGAGCCCTGCTGTGCCTCACTGTCCCCACAGCCTGCCCGGGGCAACTCTGGCCATGCCACCACTCCTAGCCTGGCAGCAGGACAGCTCACGTGCCTGCTTGCCCACCCGTGCTTCATCGCATGGAGAAACTGAGGCAGAAAGTGTGAGAGAAAAAGCATGTTGGACTAAATTCCAGAGAAGCTGTCGGCACTGAGATAGCAGCCCTGCTTCACCCCACGCACTGCCAGAGCATCCTTTAGGGAGCTGGAGTGTGCAACTCAGGTACTGTGGTAATGCCAGATCCATTTCAGTGTTCCCAACAGCCAGGGGACAGTGCCGGGGACATCCCCCTCCAGGCTATACTAGGCTGTGGCTCTGTGCCCTCCTGGCCACACTGGCTAGGATGTGGATTCTTGGTTGGGGCAGGGGAGGTGCAGGCCCCTGGGCACCTGGACCTGCTCCATTTATTCCCACAACCTGTGATTAACATTGCTGCCCGGGTCTGTAATTACCCACAGTTCTTTCTGCCAGGAGAAGGAGCCCAGTGGGGCAATGCCCCTGCAGGGAGCCAGAGAGACCCCCAGAATAAAAGTTCCCTTTGGTACCCTGCCAGACCCAGGGGCTGCATGCCCACCAGAGAGACAGAAGGGGTTCCTTCAACCCTGGTGTTTCCAGGAGCCCCTTGGGTGTGGTGAACCAGCAGCCGCTGCGCAGGGTACCAGGAGACAGGAGGCAAGTGAAGTGGGAATCACTGGATCGGCCCACGGGATGGAGGAGTGGGGCTGACCAGACCCACTCTGAGTCAGGGTCTCCTCCCTGGCAAGCCAGAACAGATCTTGGCTGACAGAGAAGGGATAGAGCCCTTGAGTGCCAGGAGGCTGGGCTCTTGAGCTCCACTCTCCATTTCTAATGAAGTCCCTCCCATCCCCGCCATAGACATCTGGTTAATGAGCCCCATAGTTCCTGCTGGGAAGGTGCTGGGAACCTTGTCCTTCTGCAGTTGTAACCCTTCCCTGCCCGCCCCTCTCCTTGCTGGTAACCAGAAGGTGAGGGTGCACCAGCCATAGGAACCCAGACTTTGGGGCAACTGACAAGTCTAGATTCCCCAAGAGAGCCAGGATATGCCCAGTTTGTGTGGTCCCATCCAGTCCCACAAGTGTCCTGGGGAATGGCTTGGAATGGACCATGTTGAAGACACACAAAGTTCCCTGTGGTTGCAACAGGGTGATGGGGCTGTGGCAGGGGCCAGACTGCACCCTTAGTGGATATCTGGGATGCAGGTCTGCCCATCACAGCCAGTGGCAGGGGCCTGCTGTGGTGTAAGGCAGCCAGCTGCATTGTCCCAGAAGGGACAGCAGCAATTTGCATCACTGCAGGAACCTAATCCTGAGTGCAAGAGGGTGTCAGAGCCTGGCACACCTGCACACACCTCACAGGGCTGTACATGCCTGGCATACACACACAGGGATGTGCAGAGCATGGGCAGATCCCCTGCATCAGCATGTGGGCAGCACCTGTGACTCCTGTCCTGGCTCCAGCATCACTGGATCACAGCAGTGTCTAAAGCAAGGGTGCTGGACACAAAGGCCCCCAGCAAACCCACCAAATTCCTTTTGTTCCTATGAGTGGTGCTTGCTTGGGGCCAGGACAAGCAGAGCAGGATCTCTAGCCCTGTCTGTCTTTTTGTCTCTAATTGGATTCCCTGCTGTTCCCCTTCATCAGGGCTGAATGAGGGCTGGCTAATGAGGGGAGTGTGATTATCAGGGCAGGGGGCTATCTCTGGGCAGAGAGAGGCTTCCCTGGACCAGGTAATGACAAGCTTTTGTCGCCTCTGCTCCTACCCCCGACAGAGACAGGTGGATGAGGATGCCTCGGGCAAAGAGTGGGTACCAAAGAGCTAAGCTCAGGAAGTCCCAGCCATTCCCACCCCCCTGCAGTGTCATGCTAAGGGAATACCTTGGCTACTGGAGCCTGGCCAGGGACTCATGAGTCCTGGTTCCTCTTCAGCTCCCCAGCCCCACAGTATCACCTTGGGGGACATCCCAGCACTGTCATCCACAAGGCTGAGGATTCTGGTGCCAGCTGGGAAACCCCTCCAGCCATCAGGTCCTGTCTTGGGACACCATATTTCTGGTGGCCAGCATGTACCAGGATGGGATAGATGCTTGGACAGCATGCTCCAACCTGCATCAGCCCCAGGCCAGAGCAACACAAGCTGCAGAGGCACATGGGGCCCCAATTGCCCCCCACACTGCTCACCCATGACAGCATGAGGGCACACATCAGGTCACATTGTTTGGGACACATATTGGAGCCATGGCTACTGAGACCCAGGAACAGGATCTGGCTCTGCATGGGCTGAGCTGGGTGTTTTAACTGGAATAGGCTTGGGCAGTGCAGGGAGAGGAGCAGGACCGGCTCTCAGTCCTGTGGGTGCTTTCAGGATGGGGATGTGGGTCCCTGCTTTAGCCAAGGGTCATCCAGTGCTTGGACATGCTTCAGCCCTGCTGGGATTCTGCACCATGTGAGGCTGCAATGACACAAGGAACCCAGGCTGGACATGGACAGAGGCAGGACCCTGCAGTAGGACCCTGGTGCAGCCAGCGCACAGGGCAGGTGCTGCGCCTACAGCCTGGCAAGCAGGTGGGTGGAGAAGCAGATGGATCGCGTGCGACAGTCCAGGGATAATTCACTGCTCCTGAGGAGAGAAATCTTCCACCTGGAAAGGAATCTGCCCCGCTCCGCCCTCAGCCCAGGAGGCTGCAGGGCCCAGAGGGGCAGGGAGGGGTGTGCTGGTGGGCTGCTGTGCTGTGAGCCTGCACAGGCAGGGCAGGCAGCACCCTTCACCTGGCAGGGCACCCACAGTGTTGCTGTATCTGCACAAGACCCCTCTTTCTCACAGACATGGGTCCTGACTCTCCAGTGGGATTCTGGGGAGGAAGTTGGGGTTGGTGCCAGTTGCTCACCCACACTGCAACTGAATGAACATGCACACCCACCACGGGCAGCACTGCCCCTGTGCTGGGACATATGGAGGTTCTTCCAGCCACTGGCCACCAACAGCCCAGCAGCTCCCGTCCTTGCATACAGGTGGTAGCATGATCCTGATGTGGTGCTTAGAGACCCTGGCAAGGTGTGGTATATGCACAGCTTTGGGAAAAGGCTGTGGCAGGCAGTGCTGAGAGGGCTGGGAGCCAGAGCGGCTGAAGGGCTCATGCCCCAGCCCATCACTGCTGCATTAGGGAAGCCGGCTGCATGACAGGCCCTGGCATGAAGCAGCGTCTCTACTGAACACCTCTTGTGTCTTAGCATCTCCCAGGGATGCAGCATGTTCCTTTACAGGTGTCCTGGCCTTCAGGCTGCTGAGTACACACTAACATGTGTGTGCACATGTATGTCTAAGAAGGAGCATATTGGCTGTGCATGTCACATCTCCAGTCAGAGCTAATTAGGTAGTGACCAGCAAACAACCCTCCCCCCATTGGCTTTCTGGGCACAGCAAAGGAGACAAGTGAGGATCATTGAGGACACAGGTCCTCCCCCAGTGTCCCTCTCAGCCACACCTGAGCAAGCAGCCTCATATGAGTCTGAGGGTAGATGTCTCCTGGGGCAGGGTTTTCCCCGCCTTCAGCCAGGCACTTCCATGCCTGTTGTCCTTGTCACCAGCTCCCCACTTCTCTGGGAAACAGGCTGAAATGATGAGGACAAAACAGCAGAAACGATGCTAGAGCAGGCTGCCAGCCTGGGAAAGGTCGGGCACTCAGGGAGGTGGCCTCAGCTCCCCATGGTGGACAGACACACCATGGGGGCACAGGGATACTGTTAAGGACACAGGTGGCTATGCCAGGCACCTCACCTGCTGTAGTGTGCGTGATCCTCTCCCTGGCACTGCCACACTCCCCAGTTGGTCCCTGTGTCGCCTTGCTGTCCTGTCCCACACAAACATTCCCTCACTCATGGCCATGGTAAATATTGTTGCAGGGCAAACAGTGAATCAGCCCTCTTTGTTCGAGTGCTGCTGGCAGTCCTGTCTTGTTCGACTGCTGTTTAATGACCCTCCAGTTGTGTACCCTGGAGGTACTCATTAACCTCAGGCTGCAGATGGTGAGGAGGACAGCCGGGAACAGTTTGCCAGTGTTGGGGATTGGCTCTGGGCAAATTCTGGTGACCTTTTACCAGATGCGGATGTGCCAGAGGTTTCCCCTCACACCTCTGCAAGGTGCAGCCAACCCACTGACAGCCCAGCATGCTCGTGTTCTTATCTCAACCCATAAATTCTATTTTTTTTTTCCTGATTATCCTCCCTATCCCATCAGTAGGGGAGTGGGGAAGAGAAAGTTAGCAAGCGGCTGTGTGGTACTTAGTTGTCAACTTGGATTAAACCTTGACAGTACAGCACTGTGGGGCTTGGCTTAAGGCAGCATCCCTTTCAGAGCATCTCGCTTCAGCTCAGTTCATGCTCTTGGCACAGCCATGGGGCACAGGGTAACTGCTGGCTCTCATAGAGGGATACTCCAACCCCTGTGTGCACCAGGAGAATTTCAGAGGCTTCACAATGGGACCTGTGGGGGGTAGGGCTGTGCAGCACAGCTTGGGCAGGTCAGTTAGGACCAAGAAAGTGAACAGCTGGACATCCTGAGAGGTGCAGGGTGCAGGAGAGGGGCTGGAAATGGGTAGACCAGGAAAGATGGGGAGGAACATGGATACTGGACCCATGGGAGCCTTGTGCCAGTGCTGAGGGCTAATTCTGCTCCTAGTGCTCTGCCTGATTTTCACCTCTGACTCAAGTGTTCCTGGCTCCTCCCCCTCTACTCCCACCCCACATTGTAGTCTGGTTCTTCCCACTATTGTGGTCCAGGTCTTGCCCCTCCTTGTGGCTCTGGCCCTGCCCCACGGTGGTCCTATGGTGGTAGGTCCCCAAGGGGCAATGTCACCACAGCCCAGGGATGCCCCATGTGCCACCTCTGGGGCTGGGCCCAGGGTGCCTCAGGGTGCCCAGGGCCCCCACACTGGTGGCACAGGTCTCCACAGTGATCCCCAGCACCAGGCGGCTGGTGCCCCACACGAGTCACAGCTGGTGGCAGGATGCCAAACTCACCACTCTGTGTCCCCATGCAAACTTGTTCCCAGGGCAAACTGGGCTGGTGGCAGGTGACAGCACAGGGCCTGGGGCCATCCCTGCTCCCACTAGCAAACTAAAGGAATCAACACCTTGTAGGAAGGAGAGTGCCTGCTGGATCTTTTCCCCTGAGGGCCCAGTGGGACTGGAGCAGGGCTGTGACATGGAGCAGGACCCTGTGCCCGTGTCCCTGTAGGTCAGCACAGCACCCAGCTGTGCTGCTGGCATAGGGGACAGCCCAGGGAGGACCACAGAGACTGTGTGGTGTGCCCAGCATGCTGGATCGGGGCTGCCAGGCAGGCCCCGATAAACATCGAGCCTCTCTGTTTATTTATGATTTAGGATATTTATACCACAGAGTCCTTTAAATTTAGCTGGGGACACAGCCAGGCACCATCCAGCACTGGCGGCCGTGGGGAGCTCCCAGCACAGCCTGAGTCGGCACACCAACTCAGGCAGTGGGTACACCAGTGGCACCAGATGTGCCCCAGAACTGGCATCCCGGGACTGGCAGACTGTGGGGTACAAGGCACGGGAACGTGGCTGTGGGGTCAGCAGCACTCCTTATGAGGGCAGGATGAGGCTGCACCCCAGAGGGACGAGGCTCCCAGAGATGATGGCACAGGCTCCATACCCACCCACGCAGTGAGAATGCCAGTGCCACCAGGGCAGGTCCGTATCTCCTCTGACACAGACACTTTCCCAGCCGGGTGCTCAGTGCCACGTGGGGGCTGGTTGAAGGGTCAGAAACAACCTTGGGGCTACATTCCCAAGTGACAGCCTGGAGGTCAGCCGGGTGGGCTCGGAGCAGGCTATGCCACCGCGACCCAGCAGGGTTTCCCCGCTGTCCCCCGTCCCTCCGGGCGCTGGTGCCGGGCCCGTGCGGAGCATCCCCCGCCGCCGCCGCGGTGTCTGCCTCCCTCTGCCGGCAGCGGGGCACCCGCCGCTCCGCTCTGCCGCTCCCGCCTCTTGGGGATCCGGGTTTTGCGGTCCCTCAGCCCCGAGGGAGCACTGCCCCCTGCCAGCCAGGCTCGCTGCCCCTTCCTCCTCTTCACCCAGCTTTCGATGAAATGCGGCATTTTGCTCCCAAAGTTTGCGGGTGCTCCTGGTGTCGTTCTGTCCGTGTCGCGATGGCATGGTCTGTAGAGAAGAGTCTTGGCATTGCCCCTGCCCTGCAGCGAAGTGCAGAACAGCTTCCAGGACGCGCAGACCTGGCTGCCCCATGTCCCATGTGGACCCCGTGTGAGGTGCCATGGACATTCACCTGAGCATCCCTCAGGGCTTGCATCCCTGTGCTGTGTGGACGTGCCACTATGCTCATCTTACCAGACTCCCTGCTGGTCTGCCCAGTGCTTTTAACAAGTTAATTCCTTGTCTTGGAGAGGGACCCAATAGTTTTGGACAGGCGAGGTCAAGTTTCCACGAGGCAAAGGCAACGTGCATTAGGATCCGTACCCGCTTAGTCTCTGTTAATTAAATCCCATCTCAGATTCTGCTGTTTCTCCAGGACAGATGTGATGCCCACCAGCCTGTGATTGCCTTTGACAGCTAAGACAGCTCTGCATCCTTCCATAAATGTGCTGTGCTTCATCCTACTCTGACACCAAGCCTTTTACCTCTAGCTTGTCCTAAAATCTCTGCCTCGGGGACCAAAAAAAGTCCTGAATGACTCTACCTCTGAGCAACGTGAGCTCAGGGCTGGCCAGCCTGAACAGGGCTCACATGCCTATCACCCCAGCATCCCATCCCACTCCATGGGGATCATGTACCTGGCTGCTCCCCAGGTCTGGGCCATCCCTCGCAGCCTGTCCCCTCTGTCCCCTACTTCCCTTACTGCTGCCAAGTCACATTAACAGCTGCAAAGCTGCACGGTGGAACTTGCCGGGGTGAGTGTCCCGAGGACATGCAACTCTGCAAGACAGAGTCAG
This sequence comes from Scytalopus superciliaris, assembly GCA_013400415.1. Lineage (NCBI taxonomy): Eukaryota > Metazoa > Chordata > Aves > Passeriformes > Rhinocryptidae > Scytalopus > Scytalopus superciliaris. The sequence continues at coordinate 2,196,782 of VXBX01007997.1, read as the reverse complement.
GCCATGCCTGAAGGCTTCCTCTCCCTGTCCTTAGACATTCTGGAGCTTGTTTTCAGGCTTGGGGACACTCTCAGCAGCAGAGGACAGGGATATCTGGATTTTATCTGCTGTGATAGCTGATTTTATCTGTTCCATCTCTGCCTCCAGCTTTACATGTGGAGCTCCTGCAAGCTCTCCACAGGGAGACATGAGCTGTTCTGGGGGAAGCACCGGCAAACACCAGGCTTGGGATGCTGAGGAAGAGACAGCCCTTGTACCTGCCAGCAGCGAGGGTGAAGGGAACTCGCGCCGGGCTGTGGCACCACTCCTGGGGTGCAGTATACCCGAAGAGGCCGTAGGAGAAAGACACGATCGGGACCCGCTGCTTTGCCGGCGGCTGCAGTGAGGGGCACCTGTCCGCAGAGGGAGCGCGGCTCCTTCCCGGCCGCGCTGCTCCTCCTCCTCCACCGCCTGCCGGCAGCTCCCCTCCGCGCCCCGGAATTTTACCTGTCCTGGAGTCGGTGGGCTTGAACCATGGAGCCCTCCAGCAGACCCCTGCCACTCTGGGACCCTCACTCCAAATGCAGCTGGTGTTTGTTTTGCACCACGAGGTGCAGGATTGTCATGGTCCCAGTGAGAAAGGCACTCACATTCTTTAAGTGACATTTAAAAATGCTATCTAACAGAGCTCACACTATAGAATGACTACTACAGTCTTAGATTCCTTCATGTGCAGGAACCCTGAGCTGCGCAGCATTGAACAGACCTCCAACCCACCCACAGCATGCCATGCAGACCCTGTCAGGGGAAAGGGTTATCCCAGTTTAGTTATTTGAGCTATCACAGAATTTTCTTATAAGAAATCAGCTCTATTCATTATTTTACTGCCATAATGATATGATAACTTCTTGTTGCTGTTTTAGATAAAGGCACAGATATGCACACAGCAATACCAGGTACAAGCTCCTTGCAGACTTCTCTGATACAGCCGTTTCTAACCTGAAGGAGCTTCCCTGAGAGCCAAGGGATGCCCACAGCATAGGTCTGGGCCTGCTCAGGCTTGCTGTTACATGGATCACTAACTCCTCAGCATACCATGGTCTCCTGGCCAGGACCACATGGTTGTAGCAGCATAACAGAGCTGCAGGGGAATGGGCTATTGCCTAGACACCCAACCTGGACTACGTCACTGTTCGTCCCACCTCCACTGGAATGCTTGGCTGAATTCCCCGAAGTGGGTGAGGAGAAAGGTCATGGACATGCCCCCAAGAGGAACGAAAACCCCTGTGTCATACAGGGTGGAGCATTGCGGGGTGAGCTGGGTGGGCAGCACCTTGTCCTACTCACTGCCCTTGAGGATGCAAAGGCAGTGGCTCTGGGGCCTGTCTCCAGGGATTCACATCAGCAAATGTCATAGGTGGGCAAGTGCCAGCTGCTGCTTTGCTATGCTGGTGCAGCTGTTGTCCCTTGCCCCTCACTCCCCTCAGTTCTCTGTGGGAGTGCCACTACCTTGTACCCAGGGATACTGCCCAGCCCGGGAGGCCGCCAGGTGTGATTTATGCCTGGGTCCCTGCCTGCCCACCACTCCCCAGGGACACAGCACCAAGCCCAGGCAGGGCAGCAATGCCACTCCCTTTTGCCAGGGCCCAAGAGCTAGCTGGCCAGGCTGGGGAGGGAACTTGGTGGGAGAGAGTTGTAAGCCCAGTTCTTGTGTATGGCTGGCTCATGGCAAAAGGGGAACAGAATGGGGAAGGGGATGGGGGGCACTCTGCGTCATGTGGCTGCCTGCCAAGTTGCAGCAGGAGCCTAGAACATTTCTGTGAGCCCTGCCCAATCTCTGGGCACCAGCTATCCCTGTCTGGGGGCAAAGGTGGGTTTGATGAGCCCCTGGGCTGCAGCCACACACCCTCCCCAGGCAGAGCACCCACGGGGGCACTGACAGAGAGACAGTCCCGGGGGTGATCCTTGCCCCAGCCCAGGGTGCTCTGCAGCTCTTGGGCAGTGGGCTGAGCATTGCAGCAGGATGGACATGGCTTCCAGCTGCTCCAGGTTCATGGGGTGCTGTCATGGGATAGCTCCCAGAGGCCAGTCTACAGGGGAGCAGGGACAGCTATTTTGGGCAATGCAAGGCACCCCAGCTGTCATGCTCTCTGCAGCACAAGGCACTGGGGCAGGGACCTGGGTGCTGCCCTCAGCAGCATTAGGAGAGGTGCTCATGCTTCCCATGAGGTGTCCAGCACACTGTTTCTCCCCACACCTAGAGGAAAGCCATATCCCAGGGACTAGGCAACCCAGTGCAGAGCCAATATGGGTGATGCTGAACCCATCCAGATGGCTCTGTGCCTCCCAGCCAGGTGCGACCAGGACAGAGGGAGGACTAACAGCCTCAGGACCTGAAGCCAAAGTACAAGCTCCCAGCAGTGAAACCCCTGATTGTACTCAAGACTTCCCCTACCAGCCACACCTATCCGTGGTGTGAAACACAAGCCCTGTGCTGTGTGTACTGCCAAAGACAGATGCAGAGAGGGCACAATGGGGCAGTGTGGGGGCCAGCATCAACCCCTGTGGCTGCTGTCCCCTGCACGTCCACACCCATCTTGCTGCTTATCCAAGCCAGAGCTTCCCTCAGGCTGACTGGATCCTCCGTAAGGGAATTTTCCCAGGTCACTAGAAGGCACGCGAGTGGAAAGTTCCCAGGAGCTGTGTCTGCTGGGGACACAGCTCTCTGTGGCCAGGAGCAATGATGCCTGTGGCATTTCCTCCCATCTTTGACGCCACTTGCCTGTCCTGGCACTCACCCAGGCTGAGGGGACTCAGCAGAAGTCTGGAGCTGAAGAGGGTGTGACCTCTGGTAAAGCCTGGGACAGGGCATGGCAGGGACAGGAGGTGGGGAGCTAAGCCCAGGGCTGGGTGAGGGGCAGCCCCTGGCACAGAAGGGACAGGGATTCCAGGATGCGGGAGGCTGCCAGAGCAGGAGCATGGCACTGCCCCCACAGTGCTGCAAACACATCACTTCTATGCTGGGGAGCAAGGCAGCTCTCACAAGGTGGCTTCAAATTGCTGGCAAATCAGGGTCAATCTGGGGGGCTTTCCCAGAGCTCCAATACCATCATGGGAGCTTCGGGGTGGGAGAATGACATGCTGTCATAGAACAGTGCCTTTCCATGTGTCTCAGGCAGGATGGGGGGGTGACATGCCGGAGAGAAAAGAAAGATGGGAAAGCTGGAAGGACAATACATGAGCTGGTGGCTCTTCCATGGCACTTTGCCTGCTCCTCTTGCAGGATCTTTCCTGGTAATGCCAGGCCAACTGTGAAATCCCCAGAGCAGGCATACCCAGTTTGTGTAGGGACTTCTACCCCCATTCCTTCCATCCTGATGGCAGAGGTTGTTCCCTACTAGCTCACTCCTTCTCCAGGCTGCAGTGCTCAGGTGGGAATCTGGGGGACCAGTATGAAGGTCACCCCAGAGTGCATGGTCCCCTAGTCTCTGCACTCTTTAGGCAGCCCTTAGGGGCTGTGAGCTGCGAGCTGCCTCCAAGAACATGGTTTAAAAGAAAACTGGCTGATTTTGGTGATATACCATCAGGCCAAAGCTGAATTTTGACCTCCTCCTGTCTCCTACCCCAGAACACATGCAAGCACTGGGGGGTGTGATCCTGGATGAGGAGGGTAGGAAGCCCCCAGATCTTGCATGGAGCATCCCATTGTTGGGAGAGCTCACAGTCAGATCCAGAGTTGGTGGTGCTGGGGCTTGCAGTGCTTAGGAAGAGCTTGGGACAAAACTTCAGGGTCCCTCTGGGGAGGTGGACAGCCAGCCTCCATGTCAGGCACATAGTGGGGACAGCATTAAATCCTCCTGCATTTGATGCACCCTCAAACTCAAGGACAAGCTCGGGACCATGTCAGGGCTCCAACCACTTGGGGATCACCACAAGCCCATGCTGCTGGCCTGGTGCATGGGAAATCTTCAGACATTGCTGGCGTTTTGACCAGCCCATCCCTCTCTCAGGTGCTGGGAGCTGGCATTTCCTCCACACCCTTCACCCCTCTGGATACCTGCCCGCATTTGCCCACAGTTTCCCAGGCAACAGCACACATGGAGATATGAGAGGAGAGGCCATGCTGCCTAGGCAGCAGTGCCACCAGCATGTTGAACTATGCCCCCCATGGAGATGGCACTGTCTCCAAGAGGTCACTGCACCTGACTGCAGAAACAGAAGCTTCCAGCCCCACAGATTTGAATGGCACTGGGGAAGGGGTGCTGTGGCATCACCCCCACCACTGTGCAAGGACTTAGGGGACACTATGACACTTGCTAGCCTGGGGAGGGATGGTGAGGAAAGAAAGAGATGCGTTCCCCAAGACAGAGAATGGGGGAGATGACTGCTACCAGATGGGAAGAGATGCGTGAAGAGGGCACAAGCACAGGCTGGAACACCCCTCCTAAATCCCTTTGGCACTGCAGCCTCTCACCCCACATGTCACATTTGGACTCTGCTCCTGCTGCATCTCTGGGCACCATGAGACCCCAGGAAAGCCCTGACCAACATAGCAGGATCATGGCACAAAGCACTCCTGGGAAGGAGGTGTTTGCACCGAGGTGCAGGGTGCTAAAAGGGCAGTGCAGCATCTTGGAGGCTGCAGGGGGGAAGGAGCAGCCCCTCGCTGACTCACTGGGGGCTGCAGGGCCCCTCCTCCTCTTTCCCTACATCAAGCACACAGAGGAGATGCACAGAAAAGGAGAGAGATCCTGAGAAGGGTGTTTGAACACGTGAGTTTCTTCTATGGAAATCCATCCCTTAAGGATCGTCTGTAACTCCACGGCTGGCAGCTCCTCTCCAGACCCTGGGGCAAGGGTGCGGGTTGCAACAGAGTTCTGGCTCTGACACAGAACACTGGGTATGGGATGCCGGATTCAGGATGCTGGGCGTGGAATGCTGGATTCAGGTGCTGGGTGCTGGATTTGAGCTTCAGGGTGGGCTGTGAGGCCACGTGCAGCGAGCAGCAAGTGTGTGAGTGAGCAATCTGGCTCCTGGTGCAGAGCAGCCATGTTCGGGTACTGGGAGGGCGTGGGAGGGTAAGAGAACCCGCGTGCACTGCTGCCTTCCCCTTCCTGCTGTGGCAGCCTTGACTTTGGCTTTACCACACTTGCAAAACGAAAGCAGTGTTGGCGAATGACTGTGCTGGAGCCATCTCCCATTCTGCAGCCCAGCACCCTGGTGAGTCTGCCGCTGTAGGGCCTGGACAGACACCTCTGGGGCACCCATCCCATCATTGCCCACCTCCACCCCATCCCTGCAGAGGATTTCCTTAACCAGGCAGCAACCCACAGGGACAGCAGGGATCCGTGGAGACACAAGTAAGGTTGGTTGGAACAGTAGGGTCAGCTCTGGGATAGAGTGCAGGACTGTGGAGGTGGAAAGGACCAGAGAACTGTGAGTGGGTGAGATATGAGAAGGGCTGTGCTGTTGATGCATTTGGGGTGCTGAGCTGCACCCCTGTTGTGCTTCCCAACAGACACCACGAAGCTCCAGGGTACAGCACACCTCAGGAACTGGGAGAGATCCAGGGAGCAGGGCCAGGTGCTGCAGTACAGGCACCAGCCCCAGCACATGGGAAGCCCAGCAGGAGAGAGAGGGGAGGGAGGGGAGGCCTCGGCGAGGGGCCAAGCAAGGGGCGGCCCCTGGCGCACCCTTCATGCATTACTGGAAACATCTGGCCTGGGATGTGGGGGCGTGCACTGGCTGCACACACATGGGCGCGCATTCACATGGGTATGGGGACACATACACACACATATGTATTTATGGGTATATGTATATCAGTACAGGCACCCACACCTACGTACACTTATGTTCACATGGGCATATGTACCCACACATGTGTACATAAGAACCCATACACGTGCAGACACACATACACAGTTATGGATGTTTACATACACAAATGTGTATGCATATAGATGCAAACATATACAACTACATGTAGACACACACCTAAACACATAGATGTAAATGTACAGATTCGCATGCATACACACATGGGTACATATGCCAGCAAGCACACTTGCTGCAGCATGCACAGGCACGGACATACAGGTGTGTGACCCCAACATGTCCAACAGCCCCCCACACATGTACAACAGTCACACTAACCTCACGCATCTTGGCTGGAGCCTGTGGCCATCCCACTGCCCAGGACCACCATGGTGCTGTGCCCTGTGTGCACTCTGTACGTGAAAACCAGTGTGTGTGCAGGGACGCGTGTGTGCCCAGCAGGAGCCCGTGTGCGACCATGTGTCCCAAGTATGTTCACATGTGCCATACGCCCCGGCAAGCCTGCATATGGTCCTCTATGTCCACATGCCTGTGGGCTGCATGTGGGCCAGTGGTGCCCATGTGTGCCAAGTGTGCCATGCGTGTGTCCCAGCGTGCCAAGTGCACACACAGTGTGCCCGTGTGCTTATGCGCGCCCATGTGCGCAGCACGCCCGTGTGTGCCGGTGTGTGTGTGTGCGTGTGTACCCCCCGCACTCCGCGTGCCCCCGGTACGGTGCGGGTGCGGGTGCGGGTGCGGGTGCCGAGGCGGGGCGCTGGGGAGCGCGGCGAG
>VXBX01007997.1:2179465-2189718 GCA_013400415.1 Scytalopus superciliaris | reverse complement strand
GCCGGCCCGCCGGATGCTGCCGGAGGAAAGGGCCTCGCAGGTGGCAGCGGCTGCTCCGGTGTCTCGGGCCGCCCACCCACCCGGCGGGAAGGGACGGGGGGCTCCATCCTGCGGCCGGACACCCGTGGCCTTCGCCAGGGTGCCGTGGGCTGCCTCCCCCGCCGAGGTGCAGCACCCTGTCTGTGAGCGCCTGTGGGTGCCCAGGTGTCCCCATTTCCACGGTACCACCCGTGCCGTCTCTAGGTACAAGCTACCCTGTCCTGTCTGTCTTGGCATCCCGCGGCTCCGGGAGAGCCGCTCCGTGGCACCGGGAGATTGCATCCCCATCCCTGCCGGGCTGTCCCGAGGATGCTGCATCCTCGGGCATTCCTGCATCCCTCTCAGTGCCACCCCGCCCGCTGGCTTCGCGCTTGCTTCTTGCTAGGCTGGGAGCCAAGGCCAGTAGCATCTACGCAGGCACGGAGCCTTATCAGTGCCTGGCAGACCCCGAGGGGAGTGGCAGCCGTCCAGCCCCTTGGGCACGCTTCCCTCCCAGGACACGGGATGAGTCCTGGGTCTGAATTCATGGCCGCAGGGCAGGCAGCTTTTGGCTGGCTGGCGATAGGTGTGTGATGATAGGTGAAGTCTGGCCACCAGCCCTGCGCCTCCCACCTTTGAGAGGTCCCCGTGCCATGCAAGGAGCCAGGCTTGTGTCAGTGATGACATCTCGGCTACCCTGGAAATGCAGTCACTTACGGGGAGAGTATTGTCAGTGGGATGCGGTATCTACTGGCAGCAGCCTGTAGAGGGGCTGGGGGCTCACCCTACATCCCCTGGCTTCCTGCCCCTTATCTCTACTGGCCATGCTCCCTCCCTGTGTCTTAAGGACCTCGCTGTCTTCTGCTGATCACTCCAGACTGATGGCAGCGTCAGGATAGGCCATGAGGTGTTTAACTGCTGATGGTGGTGGTCAGGGACCCTCGGTGGGGGTCAGGGGTCCTTCTTCAGCCACCAAGGGCACCGAGCACTGGTGTGGGATGTGCAAACACAGGTGCTGTTGCACAGACAATCAGATTGGTGTTTTGCAAGAGTGTCTGTCCCTCCTGGCGAGGTCAGGCCTCAGTGTTCCCCTGGGGCCTCCAGCAGCCCCAGGCTGGGGCAGGGGTGAGGGCTGGGGAGGCAGCTGCCCGTGCCCTGTTCAGCAGCACCTGGCACCCGGCAGAGCCCAGCGGCTCGGCCCCCCTGCACCACACGTGCATGAGATGCACCAGGGCAGAAGGCAATCGTTTCCCATCTGTGTCCTGCGCGGCAGCTGAGCCCTGCACTGGCCCCGCTCAGCGCCCAGTCCCGGCGCTGCCGTGTGCCGCAGCCACTTCAGCTCCAGCTCTCGCTGGGGGAGAGCTCAAGGGGCCCCCGCTCTTGCCCGCGGCCCCCAACGCCCACCTGCTGGGGGGCCGGCAGCCAGCTGCCCGCAAGGTCGTCTGTCCACACCGGGTAAATCTTTAACTGCTTCTTGGGAAACACCTGGGAGCCGCTGCTTGTGTGGGTTCCATGGGGTTCAGAGGTGCTGGAGGGGGTGGGAGCCAGCAGGAGGAGACCCCGCCGCCAGCCCACCCGGCCTCGGGTCCCGTGTCCTCCACCAGCCCCACTAACCAGTGAGCAGGTACAGGGGAGCAACTTGCCTGGCAGAGCTCCTTGGTTCCTGGAGGGAGGGGAGGCCTGGGGCGGGGACGTGCCCACCCCACCAGTCACGTCTCTCTTGGTGTCTTCTCCCCTCTGCCCAGCTTGCTCTGACGGTGGATTGAAGCACACTAGTGCTGGTGCCGCAGTCAGCGTGACGGAGAGCAGGCAGGCGAGGGACCCTGCACTGGGCAGCCAGCACCGAGCTCCAGCCTCCAGGAATGGCCGATAAGTGCAGCGAGGGGCTGCTGGTAAGTGCTGGGGTGGAGGGAGCGGGCTGCTGTGTGCCACTGCCTCAGGGACCTGGAGAACCCAGTGCAGACAGAGACACCGAGGCTCCTGTAGGACTTGGTGCCCTCCTGGGACTCCCAGTCGGGGTTGTGCCACCCAAGTGCTCCCCTAGCATGATGACTTGTCAGGCTGGTGCTCTCTCTCCATGAGCCCTGTGGGGCTCTTCAGGTGTGGTGTCTTGCTGTGCCTGGAAGATGCTATCACGCATCTCAGGCACTCTGCCCAGCCTTATTGCCTGCCCCAGCTCTCCGGATGGATGGCTCCACAACCTGCTGTTGGCAAAGGGTGCAGGGGCTCCTCCGTGCCAGGTGGCCCCAGAGGGGCATGGATTGTGGTTGCTTCCCCTTTGCTTCTGTCCAGCGGGTTCTCCCGGACTGGGCTGGTAGGATGGTGCATGGGCAGAGCCAGGTTTCTCCAGGCACTGGTGTAGTGCCTGACGCTCCATCCTCACAAGCGATGGGTTGCAGGATGCTCTGAGCTGCCCTACGCTCACCTGCACCAGGGACAGCTTCAGTGTTCCGGGCAGATGCAAGCTGTGTCCACGGCATGTCTTTGTTAGAGGGCTGTGCTGGCCCTGTGCTTGTAGCAGCTCTGCTGTGCAGTGAGGGGTTTGGGAGCCCCGAGTTCAGGTTCTTGTGACAGGCTGCTGTGCTGTGTTGGGCAGGTGAGCCCAGGCTGGGCTTGGCTTTTTCCCTTTTTCCCAAAGGATGGGAGCTGAACGCTGAGATTGACACGGTCACCGGGCCCTCCCCTTCCCGGGGGGCTTCCTGAAATAGCTGCACACTCCAGCCGCAGGGCTGGGAGCCAGGATTTGCCTGGGAAGCCAAGAGCCAGGGGAGCGGCATGCTCCAGCAAGCGCTTCCAGTGCACTCGCATGCATGCAGCTTCTCCATTTGTGTGTCCCAACATGGTCCCACTGGCTGTGCCTGCAGCGGGGAGCCCAGCACCCATCCTGCCCTCAATGGAGAAGGGCTCAGAGCAGCTGGTGGGATAGGAAGGCAGATTTCTTCAGGAGAAGCCCCATCCTGGGAAAAAGGAGGTGCTGAGGACGCATCTGGGCACGATCAGGGGACTGTTACAGGGTTGCACTTCTGCACATGGTGTTTGCCATGACTCTGTTGCTGATGTTTTCTTACCCTGGCCAGAACAGTCAGCTTCGCACCAGGGTGAGGGCTGAGCCTGACACTGGTAGCCGGGAACCAGAGATAGGAGCGCCCACCCACTCCCAGTAAATCTTTAACTGACTTCTCGGAAGTACCTGACCAGCCCACCCCAGGGCCGGGGTGTCAGATGCAGCAGGGTCTGACACGTGCTGTGTTGGCCGCCCTGGCTCTCAGCCCTCTTCCTAGGGCTCCCCTGTTTGCAGAGTACAAGGATACCCCTGCGCAGGGATGGAGTGTGCTGCTATGGGGACTGCAGGGAGAAGGGCAGTTCCCTGGGAAAACATCTCTGCTCTTAAAGCATTCCCACTGCTGGAGCATCCTGAGAGCCTCAGGAGCATCTGTGGCAGGCCAGGCACTGGCTACTGAACTGCCTGAGTCTCTGGGGAAGGGAGCTAATCTCCTTGGCCAGTCTCCAGGGCCCTGCAAGTAACCTGGTATGGCTTTGGTCCCTGCCTGTCCTCTCATCCCTGCTTGCAGGTGCAGCTCCCACCACCCCCAGCCCCGTTGGACTCTTGCCATGCAACCACTTCCCAGCATTGTGTGCGCAGTCTCTGGTGCCAGATGGGTTTTCAGTGGGACTTTGGGTGCCTCCTATGTCCCACCTAGATAGAGGGGTACCAGAATGATGGGGATGATGGAGGCAGCATCTGGGTGATGTGCAGATGCCACAGTTTCCCCCCGTATGGGCTGGAGCCTGGGAAAGCTGTGTCCTGCTTTTGGAGGCTCTATGTTTTGGTGGCACCCCTGTGAACCTCTAATTGCTCATGCCAAACCAGCAGGCAGGAGGAGGGGCAGTGCCCACCCTGCTGCTCCCAAGCCCCACAGATATCCTGACAGCAGATGCCCAGTGGGGTGCAGGGCACCTCCAGGGTTTGGCTCAGTCCCTGTGTGGCTGAGCAGAGGGAGTCCCTGTGGGGCCACAGGGAAGAGGGGAGGGTCTGACAGCTTCTCCCTCCCTGGCCTCTAAGGACATTCTGTTTTGTTGTTCTCAGGGTGCTTTGTTCAGGCTCCAGCATTGCCAGTGGCTCCTGACTCCCAGGGCTGCCTTGCTGGCACGGCTGGGCAGCCTTTGGCCACAGAGTGCCCAGCTCAGGTAGGCTCCTGCTGTCACCCAAGACCACCCTGGCAGGACACTGGAGTGCTGCTCCCACTGCCCTGTGCTGGGGGTTGAGGGCTGTGGAGGCCCTGCCTGTCCCAGACACCCCCAGCGGCACAGTGCCACCGGCCAGCGGCAGGAGCTGCGGAAGTGGCTTTTGGCTGCAGGAGCCCTTCCCGGAATACCAAGGGGCAGTGATGGGGGGGTTGGCGGGGGATTTTTCTGCCTGAACGCCCTGGGAGAATCATGTCTGCCCTGGTAGAATGGGGCCGGAGAAAGGCAGCCCTGTCAGGAAGCGCTTGGCTAGGGGATGGTGGCCCAGTGGCAGGTCCCTGGGTGTCATTCCTGCCCCAGTCACCCTGCAGCCCTGTCAGGGGACGGTGATGAGGGCTGGAAGACCTGCAGCTATCCCCCGTGCACCTATTGCCTCCGTGTCTCTAGTTCAGCCCAAGCAGCGCCAGCCAGCCATGGTGGGGATCAGAATGTCAGGGAAGGTGAGGGTCCCGCTGCAGGCCCTGCATTTCCAGTGGTGTGTCCTCCATGCAGCTGGCTGTCCGCTCTGTCTCCTGACTGGGCTGCCAAGGGAGAAGCACTTTACAGGCTTACACACGGCCTGGCATCCCTGAGACAGGGCTGTGGGTCCTGCTGTGCTGTGCTCAAGGTGCTGTGAGGGGGATGAGGGGCAGCATACTGGGGGCAGGGTGATAGCACACAGGAAGCCCAGGCAAAGTGATGCAGCTGAACCACGACACGGAGGGATGCTTACAAGGTGCCCACATGCCTTGTGAGGTGTCTGGGACGCAGAAGTGCCTGGCTGCATGTAGGGCAGGACTGGGCTGGACTCATGGGCTAGCACAGCGTGGGATGGCTCTGGGCTTGCATGCATGGTGGGGGCCACAGCTGGGTGCTGCCATCCTATGGGTGGTGCACATCCCAAGCTATTGTATGGCTGGTGCAGGAGGGGACAGAGACAAGCACTGGGTGCTGGCGTGTGGGGGGTTGAGCGCCCGCCCTGCACACGTGTGCTGTTCACGTGTGCGCCCATGGCCGCTGCTGCCCAGACCCCAGATGGTTGCCCGAAAGCACCGCCCCGTCCCCCCCACCCTCGGTGCACCATCATGCCTCGTTGATGCCTTGGCCTCACTCCCCAGCCGGGGCACAGGGCTGGGAGCAGCTGGGGAACCCCAAGCCTGGCTGGGGGGCACCCTGTGCCTGCTCTCCTATGGGACACAGCACCCCACCAGGGTCCCACCCAGTGCTGGCAAGGGAGCAAGCAGGGAGGCTGTGGGGTGCCTGGGCAGCAAGGGGTCATGGCACAGCCCTCCCGCTGGCCAGATGGTCCCCCTCAGGGCAGTGACCTTGTGAGGGTTGCCATGGAGACCCCATGATGTAGCCAGCAGCATGACGTTGAGTGAAGTAGCATGGTACCAGGCTGGGGATGTGCCAGCAGACAGGCATGTCCCCGTACCCCTATCCCCAAGCAGCGTCATGCCCTGTCCCTGCAGCCCTTGAGTGCCCAGTTTTGGGGTCAGGCATGCAGGGCTGGGAAGCTGTGTGGATGATGGACACAGGCAGGAATGCATGTGTGGGGCTGGGGATGTTGGGGCATAGGAATGGGGGGTTCTGAGGCAATGTGGCCTTCTGCCATGCTCCAAGAGCAGCTCCTGGCCCCGGACAGACGGGCAGCAGTGCCCACGGGGAGGGCAGTGCTGCCTGCTGGAGCGTGTGGGGCTGTGAGCAGCTGGACCCTGCTAATGAGGCCTCATTAAGTGGGACAGGGCTGAGCCTGCTGTTCAGCCTGCACTGTCTTGCCCTGCCTGTGCTGGCCAGAGAGGGCAGCTGGTTTGTGGGGGTACTGCTTCTGGCGGGTACCGTAGGCACAGGGGTGCCTGCGGTGTGGGCCAGGCAGGGATGGTGCCGGGGCAGGTGGCGTGGTGGGGTGCTGGCACTGTGTCGGGGCAGGCGACAAGGGGCCGAGCCTGGCCGAGAGGCAAGTGGGGAGCAGTGCCAAGCACTGGAGGCAGTGGGCGGGGGAAGGCGGGAGGGTGGGCGGCTGCTGCACCGGAGCCCGAGGTGCCAATGAAGCTGGGGACTCACCAAGCCATCCAGCCTGGGCCCCCGGATGGCAGCTGCGAGCAGCGGGGCCCCCTTGGAGCCTCTCAGCAGGTCAGTGGGCAGGTGCGATCAGGGTCTGGGGGGCAGAGTGGGGGGCCATGCCAGTGCTGTCCCACCACCACCACGGCTCTCCAAGACCCTTAATATGGGCTTTGGGGTGACGGCTCTGCAGGGCTGAGCCACAGCTGCAGATTTGTGCTATTGCATGCGGGAGAGGTACCCTCAAACCCCACAGCCGGGAATGTGGGGTGTTGCAAGGGAGGGAGGGCACAGCACAGCACCAAACCCCTCTATGGCCTTATCTGTGTTAGGAGCAAGAAGAGATTGATTGACAGTTGTGTGTTGGTTAACTCTGGAACCTACTGATTTTGCAAAAGAAGTGCACAGCATCTGGGTTGCAGCTCAGTCCTGCAGGGGCAGAATATAGCAAAGATCCTCCTTCTCCCCTCCCCACCCTCTTACCTTTCATGGGCATCAGTGAGAAATGTCAAAGCTTGTCCTGGCTCCCCAAGACACCCCAGGGCAGCACTGATGCTGCTATAGGAGACTGGCAGAGCATGCTCAGGGCTGTCACTGGAGCTGGGCAGTTTCCTGCGCTGAGGGGTGGTGAGGGCTGTGTAAGACTGCTGGGAGGTCCTGGGATTTGGACATCCCTCTTGTCACTGCATCACCCCAACCCTGGGAGCATCCCCTTGCCTGTGGTCATCCTGGTACCTGTGAATGATGCTGCCACTGCCTAGGCCATGCCAGACACCTTTTCCCCCCACGACATGCATCTGCTACACTGGGACAGGGGCAAATATGGGACTGGACACCAAAGAGAGAGCACAGGGAGAGTTAGGATGTGCCAGTGGGGCTGGCAGAGCCAGGATGGGCAGGCTGGCAGGGCACAACAACCTTTCATGCTGGACTGACACTTGTGGATTCGTTACCCTATGTGCCAGGTACAAGGAGTGCAGGGCCTGATTATAGGGCCTCCAGGATCAGTGGGCAGTCAATGAGGGCACCCAGGACACTCCCTCTCTAAGTGACTCCATCCCTGCACCCCTGAGGACCCCCACCTCAGGCTGGAGTTCATCTGCCCCAAACATCCTGCGCCCAACCTTCTTGCCCTGAAAGAGCCACTATTGTGGCAAATGGTGTAATTAGCATCTATTTCTGTTGTCCAGCAGCCTCTTCCTAACCCAGTCATGACTTTGTTGCCATTGCCATGGCAATGACCAGTGACATCAGGCTGATGACTTCAGGGGATGACTGGTGTGCTGCGCTGGCACTGCAGGAGCAGTCTTGACACCCCAGTTGGAAGTTAGTTGAAGGAATTGGGGATCCCTCCCTGGTTTGGGGGTGCTGAATAGTGTTCATGCCCCACAGAGTGCCTGTGCTGGCTGAAATACCCCCGTGTGGGCAGTTTGAATGGGGGGAAAAAGAGGAAGGGGGATCATGCTGGAGATGCCTCCCATGAGGACATCCCCTTCCAGCACCGACCCTGCCACCACCATGAGCTTCCCAGCCGTAAATCAGGGCCCTTTAGGGAAGTGGGGGGCATCCGGGCACCCCAGCCAAGCTGTCATTGTGTGAGGCGATCCTGCTTAGCATGAGAAAGACTTTGGTGCCAGGCAGGGTGATGGATGATGCCTGCTTTGCTGGGCTGGGGAAGTTTTGTCTATGGTGTATGGGGGGTTCCCTGGGGAAGGGGGAGGAAGGATGCCCTGGCCTCTCTGAACATCCCCTTTTGGGACGTTTTGGATGTTCCCTTTTGGAACGTCTCTTCTGGGGACATTTGGGGTCCTTGGGGCATCTTTCCTCCCCTTGATGCTACCACCCAAGCCAGGCATCTTCTGGAGCTGCATGGGATTACATGCATGAAAAATCTGGGGCCTGGGAGCAGGACCTGGTTCCCCCAAGGGCTGCATAGTTGCTGGGTGGCAGCTTTTCCTTTGCATCCCAGCTCTGTCCCTTTCCCACAGCGGGGAGAGGAGGGAGTTTCGTCTCCTGGATTCTCTCTGTTCTCCCCCCCGTCTTTTACCGTGTGGAGTTGGGAGGGCAGTTAATGAGTGTAAAGGACAGTGTGACCTTCCTAGATTTGGGGAGGGGAGGGTTGGTAGCAAGCCGATGGGTGAGCATGCAAGTGTTTGCGCACGTGTGCTTGCTTGTGCATGCATGGACACTCATGTGGCTGCCCCATTATTAGGGACAAGTGCACCAAAGCCCAGTGCTGCAGGAAAGGAGGGGGGAGCAGCAGAGGCTTGGCAGTTTCATTGC
Source organism: Scytalopus superciliaris (assembly GCA_013400415.1). Lineage (NCBI taxonomy): Eukaryota > Metazoa > Chordata > Aves > Passeriformes > Rhinocryptidae > Scytalopus > Scytalopus superciliaris. The sequence goes on along the minus strand of VXBX01007997.1, from coordinate 2,181,132 downwards.
ACTGGTGCCAGACAGCTCAAAGTTGGGATGCCCCATCGGGCATGGGGGTGAAGCTGAGCCAGGTCTATGCAGTGTATGTGGTTCCCCCACCAGACCCTTTGTTAGGGAGGCTGGAGCATTGCCCCTCTCCTGCTGGCTGTGCTGCTCATTAGGAGCCTCGTTAGTGTGAGCAGCTTAATCAGAGGCTTCCCAATCGGATCAGTCTGCTTGAGTGGGCAGTGTGCCCTAACATGGGGACGGTGCCAGTGTCCTGTCCCCCTGCCTTGGGAACCCCTCAGCCCTGCTCCTGCACGGGACCCCACAATAAGAACCTCTCCTGGGAGGGGGCTCCCCCAGCACCCGGAGCTGCTGCCAGCTCATTTCTGACAGACCCTTTGCTCATGGAGTCAGGCACTGGCACTCTGGCTCCCTGGCTGGGCACTACAGCATATTGTCCCTATAGCCCTGCCCAGAGTGCCCACCACTGCCCCCATAGCCCCTGTCCTCCAGCCCTGGCTCCTGCAGCCCCCCCGCAGCCCGCGGCGCGTGCGGGCCCCGCTCGCAGCAGATGGCTTTGTTTGGCAGCGCGGTGCCGGAGTCGCTGGGCATCACGTCCCGGCTGTGCCGGCCCTAATCAAATGATACGGTTAGGTGCACCGCGCCTGCTGCCTGCACCCCGCCGGCGTGAGCAGATCCAAAGTGATGGCTCCCATTTGTGGCCCACTCACTGTGGGGGGCACATGAAGGGGGAGGCAACAGGGGGAACAGCATGAGTGGACGTGGACATAGGCATGGGGGTGTCTGTGGTGGCAGGACTGGCCCTGCAGAGCTCCAACATGCTCCTAGGTCTGCCAACACCTTGTGCTCCTCCTTTAGGGTCATGGATTCTGTGGGTCCGTGGGCTAGTAACCAGCACCCTCACCTCATGCACCCATCACCTGCCCTCAGCTGGGAAAGGGAGGACTTGGCGCACCCCTGCACCCCAAAATGCCATCTGCCCTCAGCCCAACCTGCCAGAGCTCCACAGCATCTGTGCAGGACATTATTACAAGCCCAGGACTGTGCTGGGGGACAGCCATGGGGTGATGGGTGCCATCCCTGCCAGGAGTGATGGGCAGCTCATCCCCGTTGTTGTTGTCCTCCTTGGTGTGAGGTCACATTGTGCTGCAGTCTGCACAAAGGACCCTTTCTTGCCCACTTCTGCCGTCCCCAGTCCCCTGCAGTGAGGGACAGCTTGGCACTGGGGCTGTCCACCCAGGGGGCCCACCTGCATGGGACACCTTGTGAGCTGTCCCAGGCATGGTTCTGTTGCTGGGTGCTGAGCTGGTGGCAGGAGCCAGGCTGTGGCAGGGTGCCTTTTCTGGGAAGGCACCCGGCCCCCTGCCTGCTCTAGTCACTACACCTCACTTCCCACTGAGGGGGGCTTCTGCTTCACGCCAGGGGTCCCACAATTCCTGCCCCAGCTGTGGGCAGTGGCCACCCAGCAGGACCTCTCTTGCTGGGCGCAGGGAGGGGGGACATGGGAACAGAGGGCCCTTTGTGCTCGGGCGCCTGTACCTGCTTTGTATGAGTTGCAGACTCTTCCTTCGCTGCAGCCGGGCTCCGGGCAGAGCCATTCATCGTGGGGGGGAGGCGGGGGCCCACCACCGCTGCCCTCCCCCTCCTTGGCACTGCCCGCGTGTGGCAGG
>VXBX01007997.1:2165965-2179420 GCA_013400415.1 Scytalopus superciliaris | reverse complement strand
TGGGGGCTGGCATGGGGGTGGGATGGGGAAGGATGCCGAGGACCACCCAGTCCTGCTTGGTGGCTGTCACCCCTCAGATGGAGCTGGTGGGGGGGTCCCCAATTGACACACCCCACGGCATCTCTCCACAGAATGGCGCTGTGCCCGGGGAGCGGGGCAAGCAGGACAAGAGTGTAAAGCGTGGCAACTGGGGTAACCAGATCGAGTTCGTGCTGACCAGCGTGGGCTACGCCGTGGGCCTGGGCAACGTCTGGCGCTTCCCGTACCTCTGCTACCGCAATGGGGGAGGTGGGTGTCGGGGACAGGGGAGCGGGTGCCTCTGGGCAGATGTGGGGATGTGTGCCCTGGCACCACGTGGTACTTGTTGGGGTGGTGTAGGGCATGGGGAGCACAGCTGTACCTGTGGTCATTGCTCACTCCTGCTCTGGTTCCTGCCCACCAGGTGCCTTCATGTTCCCCTACTTCATCATGCTGGTGTTCTGTGGCATTCCCCTCTTCTTCATGGAGCTCTCCTTCGGGCAGTTTGCCAGCCAGGGCTGCCTCGGCGTCTGGAGGGTCAGCCCCATGTTCAAAGGTAAGGAGCTGCCCATCCCCATTGCACATGCCAGCACGGGATGCCTGCCGTCACAGTTCCCAGCAGCTGGTATGACCCCCACACACCGTGGGGTGCACGCACACCTCTGGCATGTCACATAGCCCTGTGCAGGCACCTGCGGCTCACACCACCCTGCACACACATGCCTTGCACACGAACCCCTGTCTGCATCACACGGATCCCCTGCGCACATGCCACAGCCATGCTGCCCTGCACACACAGCCTGCCTGGCATCCCCTGCACGCATTACACGCGCCCCTGCGCACGCAGCGCATCTCCTGCACATACCCCAGCCCTGCGCTGGCACCCACTGCAGGCATTACACACACATCCCCGCATATGCCACACGTGTCTCCAGCACGTCACTCTTGCAGAGGTCCCCTGAACCTGGGGGTGCCTGTGGCATGTCCAGCTGTGGGCACGCTTCTGCAGTCGTCTCCCTGGGCTACAGGCAGTGAGTGCTGTGCCCATGTGCTTGCCCTGCCATGGCTGGACCCTGCTCCAGGTACATCTCCTGGCATAGCAATGTGCTCCCATGCTGCCCGCTTCCCTGGCACACGCCTGCAAGCTGCCTGACGGGTGATGTGCCCACATGTCATGTCTGAGCACAAGCAGCCCATGCACACTCTCCTGCATGCTCTACATCGTGGTGTGCTCAGCCTGGGGTGCACTTCCCTGTTTGTGTGGCCTCTGTCACATGCCACCAGATAACTGCATTCCTAAAGTCACTGTAGCCAGGGGTGACCCTCAACCAGTGGGTCTTTAGAGCTGCAGATCCCAAGGGTTTTCCTGCAGCCTGTGTGCATTGCCCAGGGACCCTCACCACCACTGGACTGGTTTGGGGGTAGAGGATCCCATGCACACTGCTCCTCACCCCTGTGCCAAAAGCCAGGCACTGAGCCACAGTGTGGCTGCAGGGCTGCTGACAGCATCACGTGCTGCCCACCCCTCTCGTGCCACAACCCTCCATGCTGCGCGCCGTGCCCATGCCGTGCTGCTGCACCATGCCGCTCACCCCTCCCCGGTGCTGTTCCCAGGCGTGGGCTACGGGATGATGGTGGTGTCCACGTACATCGGGATCTACTACAACGTGGTGATCTGTATTGCCTTCTACTACTTCTTTGTGTCCATGACGCGCGTGCTGCCCTGGACGTACTGCAGCAACCCCTGGAACACGCCTGACTGCGCAGGGGTGCTGGATGGGAACGTCTCCAGCCGCGCTGCCCTCAACCTCACCCATCTCCTCAACACCACCCAGAAGCGCACCAGCCCCAGCGAGGAGTACTGGAGGTACCAGGGAGTGCCATGGGGGATGAGGGAGGTGGTGATGATGGGGCCCCACTGACACTGCTTCCCCTTCCACATATAGGAGGTATGTGCTGGAGCTGTCGGATGACATAGGGAACCTGGGCGAGGTGCGGCTGCCCCTCCTGGGCTGCCTTGGTGTCTCCTGGGTCGTCGTCTTCCTCTGCCTCATCAAGGGCGTCAAGTCCTCTGGGAAGGTACCTGTGTGTTCACTCTTTGGGCACTGCTCCCTGGGTGGGGACATGCCTTCTGTGTAGATGGCCATGCCCCCTCCGGGTATAGCCCCTCCCCTATTGGGAATTAATCTCCCCTGGTGGACATGGCCCCACCCCTTTGGGTATAGCTCCTCCCATGTGGGCATGGCCCCACCTCCCTCCCCACAGCCTGGACCATGTGCTTTCCTCTTGGTCTGTTGCTCCACACTCTAGACCATAATCCCTCCCCCAGTCCATAGCCCTGCCCAGGCCACACCTACTGCCCGTCCCTGCCCCACTGAGGTGCTGCCCCACAGGTGGTGTACTTCACGGCCACTTTCCCCTACGTGGTGCTCACCATCCTCTTCGTGCGTGGCATCACACTGGAGGGGGCTGTCACTGGCATCATGTACTACCTGACACCCCAGTGGGACAAGATCCTCAATGCCAAGGTAAGCAGGGATGAGGGGTGGTGGGTGGCCCGGGCAGAGCGGGGCTGGGGGCACAGCACTGACCATCCCACTGCCACAGGTGTGGGGTGATGCGGCCTCACAGATCTTCTACTCACTGGGCTGTGCCTGGGGTGGGCTCATCACCATGGCCTCCTACAACAAGTTCCACAACAACTGCTACCGGTGAGTGCCCGACTACGGCACCCCCAGCCCTGCCAACTGCTCCTCTCATCTGCTGCTGGCCCTGACTCCTCTTCCCATAGGGACAGCATCATCATCAGCATCACCAACTGTGCCACCAGTGTCTATGCTGGCTTCGTCATCTTCTCTATCCTGGGCTTCATGGCCAACCACCTGGGTGTGGATGTCTCCAAGGTGGCTGACCACGGCCCTGGCCTGGCCTTCGTCGCCTACCCTGAAGCCCTCACCTTGCTCCCCATCTCACCACTGTGGTCCATCCTCTTCTTCTTCATGCTTATCCTCCTGGGACTGGGTACACAGGTAGGTCATGATGGCACCAGCATGTTCAGATGGGATGTCATGGTAGGGCCAAAGTGGTGACGATGTTGCCCCCTCTGCCCCGTGCACAGTTCTGCCTTCTGGAGACACTGGTCACAGCCATCGTGGATGAGGTGGGCAATGAGTGGATCATCCGCAGGAAGACCTTTGTAACACTGGGAGTAGCTGTGGCAGGCTTCCTCTTGGGCGTCCCGCTCACCACACAGGTAGGTGACCATGGGACTGTGGTGATGGGACACACCTTCATTAGCCGTGTCCGCATTGTTGCCACTCTGGTGGTGGTGACAGCCTGTGCCTTGTCTTGCTATGCCAACACTGGTGATAGTAGTGATGGTATTCAGACTTAAGTGTCTCCATGCTGACCCTGGCACCAGGCATTACCATGCCAGCTGTTGTGGTATTGGGCTGTGTTTCTGGCCCAGACACAGCATGGCTGTGCCACTGCCCTGCCAACAGCAGTGGTACCACTGGGGCAGCTGTGCCAATGGGTCTGTCTTACAGGCGGGCATCTACTGGCTCCTGCTGATGGACAACTATGCTGCCAGCTTCTCCCTGGTTATCATCTCCTGCATCATGTGTGTGGCCATCATGTACATCTATGGTACGTGCAACTGCCTTCAGCCAGTCAGCCAGCAGGGCTGACCCAGCCAACCAGTGGGGAAGGGGGTGTGCTAACTTCTAGCCAGTCAGCAGTTTGCTGTGTGCTCACTGGTGAGGCTGTTGGCCAGTCAGGGGAGCTCTGACCTGAGGAGGCTGGTGGGTCCCACCACAGGGCTCTGGAGCTGGTGCTAGCTGGGGTGTGAGGGGGCTCAGGGTCCCACCTGGGCTGATGATCACTTGTCTCCCCAGGGCATCGCAACTATTTCAAGGACATTGAGATGATGCTGGGCTTTCCTCCCCCACTCTTCTTCCAGATCTGCTGGCGCTTCATCTCACCTGCCATTATATTTGTGAGCATTGTGACCATGGGGCACAGGGCCATGGGAGGAGGGGGCAAGGAGCATACTGGGACATGACACTCCTTGGGGAGGAGGGTGCTGGGCTGCAGGAAAGCAGGGATGGAACAGAATAGGGCGGTTGTGGGGGCACAGAGCAGGCTGGCTTCTCCCCATTGGCTGATCCTGCCTATCCCTTCCCAGTTCATCCTGATCTTCACAGTGATCCAGTACCGGCCCATCTCCTACAACGAGTATGTCTACCCTGCCTGGGCCATCAGCATCGGCTTCCTCATGGCGCTCTCTTCTGTCATCTGCATCCCCATCTACGCCATCTACAAAGTGTGCCGTTCTGAAGGGGACACACTGCTTGAGGTGGGTGGCCAGGGGCTAGACCCCATTGTCTGTGTCCTACTTGGGCCTGCCTGCAAGGCTGTCCCTCACCCCACTGGAGCTGTCAGCAGTGCCAGTGTTCAGGCAGCATCCATGGGGCACCACATCTCTGGGCACCCCTGGTAGCTGCTGGCATATTGGTGTAGGCTGGGGCAGGGGACCGTGGTGGTTGCTAACCATGTCCCCATCCTCTCCCTTTCTCTCTAGCGCTTGAAAAATGCTACCAAGGCAAGCAAGGACTGGGGCCCAGCGCTGCCAGAGCACCGCAGCGGGCGCTATGCCCCGGCGTTCAGCCCCTCCACCGAGTCCCACCTGGAGGTGCAGCCCCTACAGCCAGAGAAAGGCCAAAGCGAGGCCGCGGCTGCATCCCCCGTGCAGGGCAGTAATGGCTCAGCCCACAGCCAGGACTCCAGACTGTGACCCCCCGCAATCCCCGCACCCCCTCTAACCCCTTTTGCACCTTCCGCTGGCGGAGCCTGGCTCCGGACCGCACTGGACCACGGGGGGCTCTCAGCACCCACCCCCGAGCCCCCCCCACCTCCTTGCCGGTTAACCCCTCCCGCCCCCCGCCCCGTGGCGTTCGTTAACCCTCGTGTTTACGGTAACCTTTGTGCTCAACGCTGGGACAAGAGAGGAGGGGGCATAGCCCTGGGAGGGCCGGGAGGCAGAGGCACTTTGCAGGGGCCCTGCCCTGGGGGAATGCACAGGATGGGGGGGGCGGGATGCTCCCTGGCTCCCACCCCCACTCCCCAAGCCAGGCAGCTTGCCCCTCCCATGGGGCACCCTCCTGACTTTCCCAGGGGGAGGATATGGGGTGGGACCTGGGCTGGACATGCCGGGACTGCCTGCAGCCATCCCAACCTCTGTGTGCACAAGGTCATCATAGCAGAGGTTGGCACTGCAGGGACCCCAGCTCAGAGCCTGATGGGTCTCACAGATGGCCATGGCCAGGGGTGGTGCCAAGCACTGGGCCAGCACAGGGCAGTGGGGGGGGCAAGCGTGCTGCTTGCATGGGCAATGGGATCTCATGGCACAAGACACAAGCACTTAGAGCACACGTGTGCACACGTGTGTGTCCCTTGCAGACACAGTATGGGCACACACGTGGGTGTATGTGGGCATGCACATATGCACGGTACCCCAGGGCTGTGCAGGCAGTGAGCTGGTATGCTCCCCTCCATGCACCCCTCCACCCTGTGGTCCCACTGGGGGCTGTGGGTGCCCTTCTGGGTGGCCAGGATTCGCCTGCAAAGCTGGGCACAGCCACAAGCAGCGTGGGCACAGCCCGACACTGCTGCCTGCCCCGCAGTGGGGCAGGAGGCTGGGGAGTACTTAAGCCTGGCCGGGGGGTGACAGGACAGGGCTGAGGTCCAGCTCTCCCTGGCAGCCCCAGCACTGGCAGGGGAGGACCCTCCATGGTGCTAAGGGGGAGCAGGATGGACGGCCTCCCCCAGCTGCTGCTTAAGTGAGAGGTACCAGTGGAGACACGAAGGGCTGCACCAGCCCACTCGCTCCGAGCCATCTGGGGATGCTCAGTCCCCAACCAGTATTAGTGAAGTAGGATGCACTGGCAAAGGCCGGGCGGTTTTAAATCTGTCTTCCAGCTCCAGCCAAAGGGCTTGGAGCTCTTGATTTGGGGTGGATGGGGTGAGACCCTTCCAACCCCACTTGCTCTCCTCCCAGCCAGCACCCTGTGCTCCCCACGCTGCAGCCCCGAGGCTGACACAGGGACAGGGCACAGCTTGGCACGGTGGCGGGAGGCGGTGGGCAGTGAGCCCCAGCAGGATGTTCCAGCTCCCCGTCCCGAGCCCCCCGTCGTGCCGCGGCGAGGGGCGCAGGTTCCCGCATGGTGCCCGTGCCCCTGCCCCTTGAGTCATGCCGCTACTCTTCACCTCTAATTGTTAGCAATAACGCGCGCGTCCCTGGGCAGCGCTGCCTGTACCAGTGTCTCTGGGCAGCGCTGCCTATGCCAGTGTCTCTTCTGGTGTAGAGTTCTAAAGTATCCTAGATTTTAATGAGATTTATATTCCTGAGGTTGTGTCCCGCTGTGCCCTTCTTTGGGAACCATGGAGGGGGCGGGGCTGGAAAGTAGGGGACCGTATCACATGTGTTCTGCCCTTTTCCCTGCTAATGCCAGGTACTGGCACTGAGCAGCCAGGTTGGGTCCCGAGGAATGCTCCTTTGCCCTACTTGGACCTACACAACCAGCTGGAGCTAAGGCAGAGGATGGGGGACAGGGGCTTATCCCTGCTGTGCGAGAGCACTGTTCCCACAGGGAGGGAAGGGCAGCAAGTGTCTATGGCAGTGAGGGGACCTGACTTTGCCCTGTGCATGCTCTGGGCCTTTTGCCCTAGTGGGGGCTAGGCAGCTTGTTAGGTCCCTTCCCAGTCCTGAGTGAGCTGGGGGGCCTCCCAGGGTGGGCAGGGTGAAGCTGGGGCTCTGCCTTCCAGCCTGCAGGTGAAGGTGGCAGACAAGGCTACTCCCCCCACCCCCCAATCCTACTGCCCCATCCTATGGTGATTTTCACCCACCCCCACCCGCCCCCACAAACCCTGTCAATTTTCAAACTTTTATTAAATACAAAACCCCCGGTCTCTCATGACCGAACGCTGCATTCAACGTACGCTGAAAAAAGGGTCAGACATTCAAATGTACAAAAGTCACCGGTGCCCCCCAGCCCTGGCGTGCTGTCCCGCTCCCAACCCCACTGCTCCCGGCGCCCCGTGGGGTGTTGGGGATGCCAGGGCTCCCAGTCCCATGGAGGGGCATGGGGCTCCTGCCCTGCACGCCTCAGCTGCTCCTGCCTGCAGTCCCCCTGGCCCTGGCTTGGAAGGGGGAAGGCAGACAAGGGGAGACTCCAAGGAGAAAGATCCCCTCCCTGCTAGAGGAGGGCTGCACCAGCCCCCAAGAAGAGGGGCGGTGGGGTTCAAATGAGCCCTATTCCCGCCGCCAAAGCGGGGAGGGCAGGTGAGGGCAGGTGCAGGCAGAGGCTGCACACATGCACACAGCACCTGCCTTTGGAGAAGGGGGATGGGATACAGCCACCATCCCCCCAGCCCTGGGGAAACTGAGGCACAGCAAGGGACTTTCACTAACCAGAGGTCTCTGTTTGGCAGAGCTGAGTCAGGGCCCGGCTCTAAGCACCAGACTAAAGCAGAGGAAGACAGCGAGCCACGTCTGCGTGCCCAGCAGCACAGGGAACGCCCGGCCAGGGCAGCAACCTCACCCTGATCCTGCCTGCTTGGGGGGGGGCCTGGGCTGCTCCCATCCCCAGCTGGGGAAGCAGAGGCTCCAGCGCTGGCAAAGGGGGAAGCCTGCACCCCACTTCTCACAGCGCTGGTGGGGAGCCCCCAGCTGTTACAGAGCAGTGGAATCTCACCCTCCCTGCCCATGGTGCAAGCAGGAGCTGGCACGAGCTGGGGACTCCTCGCCAGACCTGGGGCTGCCCCCTCCCTCTGGGCCGGAGCTGCTCACAGGGCAGCCGGGCTCGTCCGCCAACACACCACGTATGGGGCAGGGGTCCTGCAAACACACTCGTGGGGATGGGGGGGACAGAAATCCTGGGGACTGAGGGGCCGGCTCAGGGGCAGCCGTCTCCAGAAGGCAGCAGAGTAGGCAGAAAACATCCCTGTCCAGTCCTGGCTCTCAAGCTGGGGCAAAACCCACTGTGCCCAGCCAGCCCAGGCACAGGGGCTCCCAGTGACAGGAGCACTAGCCGCGGGCCAGGCGGGGCGGTGGCCTGCCAATCTCCACCGTGATGTTGGTGTACATGGGCTGGCGTGAGACCTCCACCAGCCGGTACTGCAGTGAGCTGATCCCATCCCGTTTCATCGTCATTTTGGTGTTCTGGATCTTGGTGAATCTGGGGAGAGAGGAGTAAGGTGAGGACGGAGGGCTGTCTTGTGCCATAGTGCTAGCAGTGCCAGACCTCTGCGGGGGTGAGCAGAGCAGGGGAGCCCAGTGATCGCCCAGCGTCCCGCCTGCCCCAGCCCCTGTGGCTCACTCACCTCTGCGGGTTGGGCTCGTTGTGTTTGTCACGTTCATGCTTAATCATGCGGTACCTCCCAATGCGGATGTCGGGCCTCGACACCTTCATGCCGTTCAGGGAGATGCTGGGGGCCAGGAGCAGGGGAGGAATCAGTGTGCGGGCACCAGGGTGGGACAGTCCCCAGCCTGGAGACCTCCAGGGTCAGACCTCAGGCCAAAAAATCCTGTCCCTGGTTAAGCAAAGCTGTGCCAAGCCAAGAGGAGCAAAGCCAGGCCCCACCCAGGCCAGTGTCATGACAAGGGTGCCACATGCCCCACAGCATACCATGCCCAAAGTGCCGCTCCCACTAGCTGCGGTCAGCCTGTGCTGCACACAGGCAGCCATCCCTGTGCAGCCATCCATCCCTTCCTCCCTCCGCAGCCCCTGCCCTTTACATTCCCCAAATGCCACTGCCTAGCCCTTCCCTCAGAATCCTCCCCTCATGTTAAGGGCTGCCTGAAGCTATTCCAGGGCTTCACATGCTGTTTGTCTCTCACCTCAAGCCCACCATGCATGGAAATCCTAACCACGCCGCTTGCTCACGGCACCCACAGGGTGTTTTGCTCATCCACCAGTTACAAGCTGGTTATGTGCCACTGGCTGCACACTGCTCCCCTGGGCAGCGTCATGGGGGAGCCCACAGGAGATGAGGCGGCCACTGTCCAGCTCTGGCATTCAATGCGTGGTGTATGTGGGGGGATTCAACTCAGCTCTGCACGTGGCTGTGCTGCTGCCTGCCGGCTGCCGGCAGGAATGACTGTGTAGCTGCTGCACAGCCACCACTGAGATGCTTCCAAGTTTTTCATGTCAGCCCTGGATACATCCAAGTTTAGCATCCCAGCCCTGGCCTGGATCAGAGCACACAGGCACACCACCCCACTGGTGCAGCTCATACCATGCTCGGGGAGGTTCAGCCACAAGTAAGGCAGAGGGGTGCCCTGTGGCCCCCCAACACCCAGAAAGGGGCCAGTTCCATCCATGAGGGTCAACCCTAAAGCTGGCGGGTAATTCAGTATCTCCCTGACACTTGGCATGGCTCATGCACAACCCGCACAAAACTGGGAACCCCAGTGCTGGTGAGAGTGCTTGGTCAGTGTTTGGTGGGGAGCCCTGGGACACCCCAACCAGCCAGTGCTGGTGAGGGGTTGACACATACCGGTTAAAGATGTCGTCGTCCTCTCCTCCCCAACCCCAGTACTCATTGGGAAAGCCATTGATCTTCAAGAACTGGGACTTGCTCAGCCCAGAGACACCACCAAAGTAGCCAGCATAGGGCAGCCTGCAGGTTGACAGCGAACAGGTCAGATCCACGGACAGGCAAGGGTGGAGGTCAGCCCCATGGGAATCCCTGGGTACAAGCACCAGCAGTTTGCTGTGCCATGCTCCTACTCAGGGCTCTGTGCTCTCTCCTACACCAGGTCCACAATTCAAGCCACCAACTTCATGCCCACCCCAGGTGACAATTGAGGTTGGTGGCCCCGATGTCATCCCAGTGAGATACCCCAGCCCTACCTGGGCAAAATCACCCCACCTCCGCAGGGCACCCACCTGAACCCAAACTTGTCCATGCCAACGGCAAAGTGCCGTGGCTGCTCGTAGCAGCGGTAGAGGTTGCGATCGTCCATGGGGATGAGGTCCACATCGCTGAAAATGAAGCAGTCATACTCCTCGTCGTCCTTGAGTGCCTCCATGAACCCCACGTTGAGCAGCTTGGCCCGGTTGAAGGTGTCTTCACCGAACTGCAGGGCAGAGCTCAGCGATGCCTGCTTGCCCACCCCAGCCCCACCACCCCCTCAACTCCTGCCCCCCTCACCTGGTTGATGATGTAGATGCCATAAGCCACCTTCTGCCGGCGCAGGATGGGGTGCAGGTAGTGCAGCCAGTACTTGAGGTGATGCTCGCGGTGCCGGAAGGGAATGAGGATGGCCACCTTCTGCCGGGGCAGACAGTCTGGGGGGGTGTACTTGCCGCCCTGGCGCACGTCAGGGTTCTCCCGTTGCACTCGCTCCATGCTCATGGGAGAGCTGAACTCAATGAGCAGGCGCCCGACTGCAAGAGGGAGGGCAGGGTGATGCCCACAGGACGGGACATCGTCAGGGTCATGGTCACCTGCTATTCCTGCCCAGGCAGGTAAAGCAAACAGTGAGGGGGACCTGCAAGGGGAACCGGCACTGCCGAGGGCAGAGGACGCCCAAAACCTTTCCTAAACAGGGCCAGAAAGACTGGGCTAACAAAACCTGAAATCAGCTGTCCTGGTTACCAGGTCTATGCTGGGATTTCTCTACTGTTTCACCCCTGGGACCACCAAGAATCCATGCCCAAGGCCCAGGGGATAAGGATGTCATCCATGGGCAGCCACCTCAGCCCTATGCTCAGAGTCAGAGCCCAAATTCACCCCCAGTTCTCACCCAGCATGTCTCACCTAAGCCGGGAGGTGTCTCCTGGCAGGGCTGCAAGGGCTTCTCAGTGGTGGACTGGTTGGTGCTGGGCTTGGTGCTGGGTGATGGGGCCTCAGCACCAGCTGGCCCGTAGCTGGGAATGGTGCCGTTGGGGCGGGAGGAGTTGGAGAAGGGGTGGGTGCGCGAGGCGTTCCTGGTGTTGAAACGGCTGAAGAAGTCCAGATGCTGCGCGTAGACGTCGAAATAGAGGATCATGATGATGACAAAGTGGAGCAGGCAGAGCAGCAGCACAGCCTTGCAAATCCTTTCCAGGGTCACCCCCAAGAGCAGCCTGGTCATCTTCTGGGCACGGGCAGGCGGACATGTGCGCTTAGTGGGGCAGGGGGGCGGCTCCAGCCACAGTCCTGATCCTGCCAAGACACCCCATGCTCAGGACACCACAAGCCCAAGCCCCCAGCCCCAGCCCAAATGACAGTGGAGCAGCAGGAGCAGCTTGATTCAGAGGTGAAAGGCTCACAGGTTTGGTATGCCAGAGAGCACCCCAGGGGCAATGCTGCTCTTGGACCCTTGCTCTGGAGGCACAGCCCTGAAGACACAAGAGGTCCTCAGCCCTACACAGCAAGTACCCTCTTTGTTTTCCTAGGCCAAGACCAGAACACGACAGACCCACTCCCCTTCCCTTTTCCCCACCCAGGCAGAGGCTGGGGACACCTCCACATCTCCAAGAGCCCTTGTAGAAGGTCATGCTTTCCAAAAACACAGTCAGCCTGGGATGTCCCAAGAGCACCACTGATGCCCCCACCAGCCACCCCTTTCTGAGGCACCCATTTCCCTGTTCCCCTTTCTGCTCCCTCCCCAGCAGTGGCACCAAAGCGGGGCTGGCAGTGAGAGTCATGCCAGCAGGGGCCGTCCTCGGGGCACCCACCAGGAGAGCAGCTGCACAGCTGACACCAAGCCAAGCCAACCAAGCAGGACGTCCCAGCCCCCCAGAGTCAGAGCTCCCGGCCATGTCCAGGGGGGTCCAGCTTACAGCCAGCAGTGCAGATCCTCTCTCCTCCTGCTGCTGGTGGTGAGGCCCCTTGGGACACTGGAAATTGCCAGGAGTCAGGGTCCCCCTATCTCCCACATGACACCTGGAGCTGGGCCAGAGTCCTGCTGGGAACCCAGCTGGGACAGTGACTGGAGAGTCCCAGATGAGGCCCTTCCCAGCCCAGCCACTGCCCGAGGTCAGGCTGCAGCACAGCCATGCAACCTGCCCTGATCCCTGCCCCCCTAGTCCCTACTCAGAGAAGCTGCTAAGACAGGGCAAGGTAATCATAAGGGACAGGCACAGGGGTCTGCAAGGCCCTGGGGACCTTGGGACATGCCAGTGCTGCTACAGGGACCCCAGGGGAACCCCAGTGGCTGGGGATCTGCAGCAGGACCTCCTGTCAGGAGCACAGGTAGGACTGAAGGGTTCTGGGGCCTGGGATCAGCTGCCAGCAGCTGCCAGCCCTGTCCAGTGGGGCCCCCCAGGAAGCCACAGGGCACTGAGCCAGCAGTGATGGCCACACGGGCTGGGAGCGGGACTTGAAGCTGAGGTGCAAAGCAAGATCCTTCGTCCAACCCTGCGCCAGGGTGCCCTCTCGCAGTGGCAGTACTGGCCCTGTCAGGCAGCAGGGTGCTGGCAGGAGCCCACCGCAGGCAGGGAAGTGCCAGAAAAGGCTCTGAGCCCAACGCCCCGACTGTGCCCAGGATGCAGAGCAGTGTCCCTGTGGATGGGAGTCTCCTGCCATGTGTCAGCAGTCCAAGCCCTCATCCAGGTCTTTTCTAGAAAGTTGCCCTCTGGAGGAAAGCTGGATTTGTCGTTGTTGCCCAAACTTTCTCCCAGTCATGGTGCCCTGTCACCCTGCACAGCCCTTTATGTAGGGACCTACCTGCCCCCAGCACCTGCCAGAAACCCTACCCAGAAACACTCGCAGCATACAGAGCGGTGCTGCCTCAACGAGACGAAGAGGCGATAAGGACAGACCAGAGCAGGTTTGAGGGGCCCTTTGGCAGGCCAGTCCACGAGACAAGTGCAGAGCGACGCTCGCCAGGAACAAAAGCAAAGCACTCCGACATCGAACAGTGGCCACAGGGCGCCACAAACATGAGTGGGCTTAGAAACATCCACTAAGGAGGGGGTTATGAAATATGATGTCATCTCCCCCCACCGCAGCATCTTTGCGGGGTGTGAGAGGCTAAAGGCCACCTGGGGCTGGGGAGCCGGTCCCCAGGGATTCACGATGGTTCGGTGCCTGCGGTGGGGCTGGTGATGCTCATCTCTGTGGACTCCATCCTTCTTCCCAAAAGACACCCCCGGGCTGGGAGAAGGGAGGCACGGCGGGAGCCGATGGCCCCGGTGCCACCAAAGGTGGCCACCCCCCGGCCAGCAGCGGGGCGAGGGGCCGCATTCAGCACAACCAACACTTCCCCGCCCCCCTAATTTCCCCCCGTCCCCGACACACGCGAAAAACTTATTAAAAAACCGAGAAACAACCTCAAGCTGAGGGTTGTCCCCCCACCGGGGCGGTGCCGCCCGTGAGCGCCCGGGATGGCACCCCGGGGCGCCCCGCGGGCCTCCCCCGCCCGGCCGGGCCTGCCCGCGCCGCTGC
>VXBX01007997.1:2121768-2155965 GCA_013400415.1 Scytalopus superciliaris | reverse complement strand
GTTTCCCATCTCGGTGCCCAGCTCCCATTGGCCGGTGCCGCGCCGCGGACCGGAAGCGGGTGCAGGGCGCCGCCATGGCCGCGGCCTTCAGCAGTGATGGGGAGGCGGCGCTGCGGCGGGAGCTGCGCCCGGCGGCGGCGGCACCGCGGGGCGACATCGAGGGCTTCTACGAGATGGGCCGCGCCGCCGCCTTCGTGCGGGAGCGCGGGTTCCGCAAGGTGA
The DNA here is from genome assembly GCA_013400415.1 of Scytalopus superciliaris. Taxonomy (NCBI): domain Eukaryota; kingdom Metazoa; phylum Chordata; class Aves; order Passeriformes; family Rhinocryptidae; genus Scytalopus; species Scytalopus superciliaris. Next base: position 2,155,743 of record VXBX01007997.1, on the reverse strand, counting down.
GCGGGGCCGGGGGCTGCGCGCCGCCCCTCCCCGGCGCGTTTCCCCCGGGGCCTCACCCCCTGCCCGCCCTCAGGTCGCCCTCCAGTTCCCCGATGAGCTGCTGGCGGACGCGGCGACGGTGGCGGCCCTGATGGAGGCGGCGACCGGAGCCGAGATGTACGTGTTAGGAGACACCACGTACGGCAGGTCGGTGTGGGGCACTGAGGGGCAGGACTGGGGCTGAGGGTCGGGGCTGCTCGGGCAGCGGCGCCGGGGAGGAGGGAGAGCCCCGTCTGACACGGCGGTCTCCCCGCAGCTGCTGCGTGGATGAAGTGGCGGCCGAGCACGCGGGTGCCGAGGCGGTGCTGCACTACGGCCCGGCCTGTCTCAGCCCCTGCCGAAAGCTCCCCGCGCTGCACATCTTTGGAAAGCAGCCGCTGGACGTCGCGCGCTGTGCTGAGGCGTTCCGGGAGCTCTACCCCGAGCGGCAGAGCCGCGTGGTGGTGCTGAGCGACGTGGTCTATGCACATGCGATGGGTAAGTGCTTTGGGGTGGGGAGGTGGGGAGAGCAGGCAGGCATTGCACGGCACTGGCAGCCTCGGTTTCTGTCCTTCTCTCTCGTCTGATCTGTCCCCCCTCTTGCGGCTCAGGACTGTGACTGTGTTTCATTCTCACCTCTCTCTCCCTTCAGGTGAGCTGGAGCAGCAGCTGTGCCCTGAGTATCCCAACATCGTCTTCTCCAGGCTGGTGTGTGGGGACCCCCCCGACCCTGACCCTGACCCTGCTCTGCCTGGGGAGGAGCACAGGTTTGGCCGCCAGTTCCTGGTGGAGGCTCCAGGAGGGCTGCAGGACTATGCCATGTTCTACGTGGGAGCTGAGGGCCTCGCCCTCACCAGCTTCATGCTGACCTGGAACCGCTGCCCCTTCAGCTCCTTCGACCCCACCACGAGCTGCGGCCGCCGCGAGACGCTCAACGTGAACAGGGCCCTGATGCGGCGGCTGTACCTGGTGGAGCGGGCCCGGGATGCCCGCGTGGTGGGCATCCTGGTGGGCACCCTGGGGGTGGCAGGGTACCTGACCCTGCTGCAGCACCTCCGGGAGCTGCTGCGCCGCGCCGGCAAGCGCAGCTACACCCTGGCTGTGGGGAAGCCCAACCCCGCCAAGCTGGCCAACTTTCTGGAGGTGGACATCTTTGTCCTGGTGGCCTGTGCTCAGAACTCCCTCCTGGACTCCAGTGACTTCTACCGCCCCATCGTGACCCCCTATGAACTGGAGCTGGCCTGTAACCCAGCCCGTGAGTGGACAGGGAACTACCTCACAGACTTCCGAGACCTGCTGCCAGGTAATAGCTGGAGAGCAGGGTGCATCCTGCCCAGCTGCCCTGCCTGTAGGCCATGGTTGCTCCAGGATAGATGTATCATCAGGCTAATGTTACCATTTTCTGGCAGGTGCCTGTGCACACATGGAGCTCCCACCAGTTGTCCCTGCAGGGGAGGCTGTTCCTGACGTCTCATTGATCACAGGAGAGCTGCGTTCCACCCACCTTAATGACCCCCTGCCCTCCCAGCTGCCCCCCAGCACTGCCCTGGCCTGCAGGGACCAGACGTGGGCCCTGGCGGAGATCAGCCCTGCTGGTTTGTGTTGGTTTCATGGTGGGGCTGAGCCCTTGTGTAGGGGTAGGGCTGCCTTCCTGCTCCCAGTAACCATTCCCTTTCTCTCTCCTCCCAGCCTCCTTCTTGCAGTCCCGCAGCTGGCAGGGCCTGGAGCAGCAGCTGGGACAGGCGCCTGTTTCCAAGGCTGTGCAGGGCCGACGAGGGATTGCCATTGCCTACGAGGATGAAGGGTGTGAGCAGCCCTAATGTGGCAGCAGCATCAGCCCTCAGCCAGGACTGGGGCCGTGTGGGGGCCCAGGCATTTCCTGTTAGATCCACAAGGGTTTGGATCTGCTGCCAGCTGGCCCTGTGCTGGATGTGGCCTTGGGGCAGTGGTGCTGCAGTGGGAGAGCAGGAGCTGCACATGTGTTTAGGAATGCCTGTGGCACCCTGAGGCTCATGGCCAGGGCAGCAGCAGGGCCAGACCCTTGGCCCAGACCTGGCTCAGAAGGCTCCCTGGTCCAGGGCAACTTTGGCCCTCCATGGAAAGGTCACAACTTTGTAAGAGCTTACAGTGTCAAGACTTGAAGCTTTTGTGGGCTACTGCTGCTAACTGAAGCTGAACTGGAGAGGACTTGTGAGTGGACCATTTTTTAAAATAAAACATGGGCTGAGAAACGCAAATGAGATACCAGCTGTCCCAGAGTGAAAAAACAGATTATGGTGCCCACCTGGGGAGCACAGTTCTGTGCATTGGCTAAAACCAGCCTGAGAGAACAGAAACCAGAGCTGGGACTCCCAGGACAGAGCAAAGGCTGGGCTGGGGCACTGAGGCAAGGGCAGGAGGGCTACAACCATGAGCAAGCCCCTCATCTGCTCTGATGAATGAGAATAGGGCACACACACCCTGTGCTGCAGGGAGGATCCTGCACTTGGCAGAGGTGGAGTCCAGCCCCTCTTATGTGGGACAGGATTGCTTCTTATCCATGTCAGGCAGGGGAGCATGGTGAGTGGGACAGACTGGTTTTTGCCATCCCACCTGAAGCCAGAGAGGCACTGAGGCATCTGAGCCTTGATTTAACCCCCTCCACTGGGTTCTTCCCCAGAGGCAAGGGGAGGCAAAATCAGCACTGCAATAATGACAGCCACAACATAGAAATATTCTTAATATAATTAGGTGCAGGGCCTCCCCCCTCCCAACCACACGTACAAATGAGCAGGGGGCAAGCCCCCCCGCCCAGCCAGCCACTGCTGCAGGAGCGGGGCAGCCTCCCTGCTGCGGGGCACAGGCACCCACGGGGAAGGGCTGGTAGCCCGGGCACGGGGCAGTCCTGCCCAGGCTTCCCCTGCCCTGCCACCACCTCCTGCAGCCGGCACTCCTGTCCCCTGCGAGGAAGGGAGCATGCTGGGGGAAACAAAGATGCTGACACCGAGATGCGGCCACCAAATCTAGCTGAGGAGCGTCCCAAGTGGGTTAATTCTAGGTGGAGGGTTATTCTATGAGCCGTACTGCAGCAGGGTGGGGAGGATGGGGGGGCTTCCTTGTGGGGAAGAGCTGGTCCAGGCAAATTGTCCGTAGTCCTGGCCAGGTGCTCAGTAGTCTGCTGTGTACTCTGTACCGTGCAGCCCTCGGCATAACAAGGTGAACTCCTTCACCATCTCCTTCACTCGACGCTTGTTCACACGCTCTCTGCTAAGACAGAGGGAGGGGATAAACATGAAGCAGGATGGATGCACCAGGTCATGCAGGGGGGTCATTTCCACCACATGTGGGGCACGGCTGCTGGGGCAAGTGGCACGCAAACCTGAGGATCTGCTGACTGAAGTTTTCCTTCTGCTCTGGAGTGACACGGGCTGAGGGGAAGCCATCCTGCTGCATGGCCTCCTTGATCCAGACGCTCAGGAGGCTGAAGCAGTGCTTGTTCAAGGCAAAGAGGATTTCTGCGAAGTGATCCATGAGGCTGCGGGAAGCCTGGCCACCAATGCCCTGCCACAGAGCAAACAACATAACTGAGCCCCTGCTGTTGCCCTCCTTACTCCCACCCAGATGCTGCTGGGCTCTCTGCCCCTGGCTCAGCAGGGGTTGTGCTCAGGAATGAAGCCCTGGAGAGCCCATGGTCCTGATGTCTCTCACCTCCAGCACTGCCTGCAGCAGCACTTTGCCGTTCTCGTGCACGACCTGTCCCACCGGGGGGATCTCTCCACAGCGGGGCAGCAGCTCAGTCTGCAAGAAGAGCCCAGGCCCACTCAGTGCCAGTGCAAGCACCACACTGCAGCATCCCTGCCCAACCTCAGCCCCACTCCTGCCCTCACAGCTCTCAGAGGAGGCTGCATGATGCCATGATACTCACAAAAAAGCCACAGGATGCTTTGACTGTTGGGGCCTCGGGAAACTTGAGGGAAAGGACACCTGCAGGCAAAAATTACTCAGGTTAGCAGCCAAAAATCCCCCTCACCATCCCAAATCAGCCCCGTAGTTGTACCCAACTTCACAGGAGGAGTAGGCTGGCTTCTCCTCCGAGTGATCTGGAGCACATGCCCATGCTCATGGTACTCACCACACTGAAACACTGCTTTGACATCCAGGTTGCTACACAGGAAGAGGTCTGGCTTCCTTTTCAGAGCCTGCAAGGCATACAGACAGGCAGCATGAACCCAGTGCTGCAGAGGCAGCCAGGAAGCCTCTGAGGAGCCCAGTGCCCCAGACAGCCTCTGCCTGGACACATACTTACCTGGGCACACCCACAGCAAACAGCAGATTCACACAGTACAGCAGGAAACCATCACTTTACCCGCCACTTCCCCCCGCAAGAGAATGTAATTCAAACAGCCAGGCAGTTTGCCCAGGATCTGAGGATAGGTGCCACATTGGTGTACACACAAACACTCGGACACAGAGGGCTCATGTCCCATCAGAGCAGACCAGGCAGTGACACTGCTCCTGGGACAAGGGCAGCCATGTGGGGCTCAGCAGAGACAAGCCACCTGTGTGCTTTGCTCCTCTCCTCTTGAAGATGCTGGCATCCCTGGGGTCACAGCAACTGGTTCAAGCAATAGCCCCAGACTGGACCAGATGTCAGTGAGGTGCCAATGTTCCTTAGCAATTCCTGAGCAGCAAGTCTGAGATCAGGGAAACTTTGGGTTTTTTTCATGCCATACAGTGATTCCACCAGCCCCTGTGGAGGTCAGACACTGCTGCTGGAGACTCCCTGAGTTGTGGCACCTCGTGCAGTGACTTGGTCCACCTGGTGCTGGCGCTGAGCAGTTGCTGGGTGGAAACGTTTCAGTCTGCACCTTCCACTCCATGGGAAGGGTTTCCAGCCTGCCTCAGTGAGCCCTTCTGTATTAGGCAGCCACATCCATGTCCTGACCACCATACCTGCTGCTGCAAGAAAACAATGGGGATGGCATCCATGCCTCCTGCCCTGCTGCCACTGCAACACCAGGGACAGGAGCCAGGGCACTGGAGCAGCCCTGCTCTGTGCTTGGAGCTCAGAGACAATACCAGGGCAGGCAGCCCTTGGGCTGAGCTGTGTGCAAGGCTGCCCTCCAAGCCTGCTCCCAGGGATCAAAGCAGGGAGACCTTTCAGCCAGCAGAACAGAGTCATCTGCCCCTGTGGTCTCTATTTGGTGCAAAACCCCTTCTACAGGAAAAGTCCACAGCCATCTGCCCAGTTAAAATGCTAGAAACCAAGAAGCTGAGGAGCAGGTTTCAGGGTTACCCCATCTCCTTTCTGACCTTTTGTACCACACACTGCAAGAGAGGACCCATGTTTGGGCACTGAAGGCATCGCTGTACCAGACGGAGAAGGCACAATCACAGGGACCTGCTTCCCTGCTGGATACAAGCAAAGAGCTTCATGGAGCAAGCAGGGGCCACGTTATACCTGTGTGTGTATATACAGGCTGTGCACCATCCCTCCTGAAGTGCTGGCACCAACATCAGAAGGCAAGCTACTGGCTGGGCAATGGTTTAGAACACATCCACTCATCGAGGCTGCTGCTGTCCAGCTGGCCTCATACAGGACAAACACTTGCAAGACATGTTGTAGTTTTAGCCATGGGAAACTACCCCTGCTGGGGCCCTGCTTCAGGCCCCAGAGCAAGGACCACGAGCTTCTCCCCTGGCACCATGCTGCTTGAGAGCAGCTGGCTCCTGTGGTACCACCCAGCTGCAGGTTTATCTACCCTGCCCATCCATGGGGCTGGTTTTAACCTGAGTCCTGCATGCTCTGAGTGCTCCATTTGGCACAAGAATCTTCCAGTGTGCTCAGGTTGCCACCTACCTGCAGCGTGCTTCTCCCAGCCAAACCAGACCTGCCCCAGGCACAGCCCCCCAAGCTCTCCTGCAGACTCACTGCAGCATCTGCTCCTCACTCCGTCAGTGCCATGGAGAAAAGCATGCCAATACTGGGAGGGCTCCTTCCCATAGGACATCTTGCACAGAGTACAAGCCCAGTGCAAACCTGGGCACATATGCACATCTAATGTAAAGAGAGATACTTTTTACCCCCACAAGATGGGGCCCTGTGGAACTTTTCCCATAGGAAAGCAGCACCAAGTAGGTCTAGATACTCTTTTATAGCACTAGGAACCCTGCCCCAACTCTGAGACCTCTTACTGCCAGCCCATCCTCCCTCTTTCCTGACAGCAGCTCTGCTCATGTCTTCTGGGATGGGGACAGGTCTTTAAAGGCTTTCAAATGTCCCCCCCACAACCTCTGGATGAACAGCCACTGCAGAGATAAGACACTGGCTCTCCAACAAGAACTGTTCTGCAGGCTGGCACAGAGGGAATGTTGGGTCGTTCTCCACAGCAGCTGGGAGATCCCCAGCAAGGTCTTCAGAGCAGGCTGTTCTGTGCCCATCTCTTCGCAGGCAGACAGGCATGGAAGGGACACAAAACCCCAGAGACAGGACAGTTTCTGCAGCTCTCCAGAACACACAGATCAAACCACTGTGTCCGGTACAACCCATCTCTTCCCAGACCACACACCTGACAGAGCAGAGCCTCCCACTTTGAAAAGGGCATATAAGTTTGGTCAGGCAGGAGCAGTGAGCCTCCTCAAGGGGATGCTGAACCCATGTCCTCCATGGGGCTCTCTGAGCCTGGCCAGAGTAGCTTTGGTGGAGAGCTCAAGGCTTGCTGCATGAAGCCTGGACGAGCCCAAGAAGGGAGAGAGGTGAGGGATGGTGCTGGCTGTGCCTGGCCAGGCACTGTCTGTGCCATCACAGAAGGTCAAGTCCTACACCTTCTGCCTGGTGAGGACCTGCTCACCGAGCCTGCCCCAGGGATCTGTCAGGAGTGCACCGAAGTGCTCCAAAGTTCTGTGCCAGCAAGGAAGCCCTGCTGGGGCAAGGTAGATGTGCCTGCAGCCCTGGTGGGGAGGCAGAGTGGAGAGCCCCAAAATCATACCTGCAACCAGGAGCACGCACATAAGTGATACATGTTATTCAGGGAGAGGATGAGCGCTCCCAACCACCAGAACTTGCCTGGTTTTGCCAATGCAGACCTGTGGAAAAGTCCCAGCTACCACAGGCTGTGTGGTCGTGGGCACGGGTGCTCTGGCTGCACAGGTGGAACTGAGCCCCACTTCACTCCAGGTGGGATGCTCCCCTCGGGCACTGCAGCAGGATGCTCTGCACTGATCCCAGCATGCAACACAGGCAGGAAGGGAGCAGCTGAGGACAATCTCATCACAAAGGATGCTGGCACTGTTCCATGCAGACTTATCACAGGCTGGTTATTTTATCCTTAGCTTCAAGTAGTATGACAACTTTGTTTTTGGCATCTGTAAGACATTTGTTTTAAGCCAGCATGCTCTCATGATTAGCCAGGCACGGTCAAGAGTGGATTGCCAATTAACATTGTGGCAAAAGGATCAGCTGCACTAAGTGGGCAGTCTCACGAGCTGCAACCAAGCCCAAACATAACATCAGCAGGAATCCTGTCAGAGATAGATGGCTCCCTGTGAGCTGGTGACACAGGACTGATGTACAGATATCATGACATAGGAGCTTTTCCTATAAGAAGGAAGAGAGTACTTGCTGACAGAGAGGACAAAAACACTGCCTGCAAGAAAGAACCAAATTTCAATCAGGGAAGATGGTGCTTTCACCAAGGAGATCAACCACAAAACCAGATGGTCAGGGAAATGGAAAGTCTCCACCTTGACACATTCTTGGGTCCACACTCACTGCTGCTCTGGAACATGCATTACTTTGCCAAAGGGTCTCCAGGCAAAGCAGGCTGGGATGAAAATACAGCCCATGCCACATGAAAATAAGATCCGAAGAGATCTACAGTTCTGACTTTAATCCTCGGATCTACAAATGCTCAACAGCATCATTGAAGAGAACCTCTACCATCAGACAGCTCTCGGAGTCCCGAGAGCAAGGACTCAAACGCAGATGACAAGGCCAATTCTTGATGGGTTTTAAAGCACCTCACCAGACAATCAGTCTGTGAGGAGAGGCAGGCCAAGGAAGAGGAGGAAACCTTGAGTTCTATGCTTGAAGAGAGAGGACAGGGATGAGATCCTTTGGTCTCTGTGGGGTTGTTGGAATAAAAAGCCCATGAAAACAACAGGTCTTGGGTGGGCGGTGTCAGGCTGGCAGCATGATGTCAGATGTCTCACAGTGATCCGAGACAGAGAAGCCACAGAGGTAGGAGACTAAGCTGCTCCTGCAGGAGTGCCTCTGAAGGATGCAGGCTGTCTGGAGATCTGCACACAGGAGACAGGGCCAGCTGCCAGCACACTGCCCCAGAACTGCCTGCAGATCCTGCCCATGAGGACAGTGATTCCCAGCAGCCAGGATGGGTGGTGTTCTGTCTCATGGCACACCCCATGGAAGTGCAGCATGGTTGCACTTTTCTCTCCAAGAAAGCATAGATATGCTGTGTCCAGACACAGAGGAGGACCCCAAGCCAGAGAGAAACTCAGCACTTTCTAAAGAAACAACAAGTAGCCTTGGACGAGTCTCTCAGTCACCTAATGCCCTACACCCCAGCAGGATTACCTCTACCTGCCCTCCAAGAGCAACAGGCTTGTTAAGTCCTTTCAAGAACGCCATGTGAACGCAGGTCCCCAAGTGATCTTCTGTGCCCTCTTAGAAAGACTTCCTACTGCCAGGCCTGAATCCTTTACCATGATTTCCTCCTGTTACTATTCATTCCACTCAAGAATAGAAAAGGGGTTTTTAGCTACAACTGGGACATTACCTTTCACATGTTCCAAGATTCATGCTCCCATCAGCTTCTCAGGCTCCCATCAGCTTTTCCTCCCCATCATGTGTACAAGGTGGTGATCTTAGCAGATGCTTTTCTCTGTGATCTCTGGTCTGTATCTACAGAAATGTTGTGCCCCAGACTAGGAACAGTGCTTGAATGGGGGTCTTGCCAGCAAGGAGGACAGCACCTCATGCACAGACCCCATTTACCATCCTCCCATCATGTTCAAAACCCTTGTCCAAAGGTTACAGCTTCCAAAGCCAAACACAGAGTAAAAGCTGGAATGCTTTCTGATAATCTTGATTCTGTTATATCTTTCAAGATGAAAGTCAGGGAAGAAAAGGCTGCAATATGGCTTTCAGATGTAATGGGTCTCAGCAGGATCTGGGCACTAAGGTGAGAACCATGTGGAACAGACCCTGCCCAGAGGGGTGAGGTGCAGCCCCCTTGCTCACTTCATCCCTCAAGATCTGTGGGAGGGTCAGAGCGGTCTGAGGGCTTAGCACCTGGATATGCCAGGCACCCTCCATGGGTTGTCAGAAAGAGTAGTATGGCCACAGCTCTGGGAACTGCCTCATGGGGTGTTCCTGCACAGCCACTGGTCCAGCACATGTGATTCGAGGTCTTGCCATTACAGAAACACAGCAGAAAGCAACTCTGACAGGCCCCTTCTCGCCACAGACCCACCCCTTATGCTGGGGAACACATCTCTGACAGGGACACTGAATACATCAAGGACATGGTAGCTTCTTCCTCAAGGGCCATGGTGGGCCGAGGAGCACACTGGGCTCCTGCTGCTCCCAACAGGTGTATATACACACACAGCATAGCACTGGCCCTGCCTGCCCACCACCAGCAGTGACACAAGTGCCAGCCCCACCTGCCTGCCCACGGCCCCTGCCACATCAACGCAAACCGTCCCCACGCACCACCAAAGCAGCTCTCTGTGCAGGAGCTGTCACCACCCTGAGAGGCTGCTTGGGAGGGAGGCAATGTGGCACCTGTCAGGTCCAGATGCCACCACAAGCACATTCCTCAGAGACAAACCCTGGCAGCTGCCTGCTCCTGTGGGCAGGGGCTTCCTCCCACTGGCCCTGGGGCAAGGCAGCCAGCACAGCATGTCCCCGCTCTGGAGGACCCATCCAGGGGCAGGTAAATGGGTCAGAAAACATCCACCTAATGCTCTAAATTGTCTGTCACCCAAGAATGACTGCAGCAGCAGCCCCAAGCACCCCATGCCAGCTCTGCACAGCGAGGGGGTGGCAGCTGGAGGCTGCCCTGCAGAGGAGGGCACTGCCCTGGGGATGGTGTGAACCCAGAACTAAAGGAGAATGTTTTGTTTTCAACTTCCACGGAAACAGATGGAGAAACTCGATATTCAACTAAAAGGAAAAAAAAAACGTTGTCAACAGAAAGCTAAAAATAGGTTTAAATTGAATTAAAAAGAGAAAGAGAGAGAACAGAAAGTGAATGAATAAGAAACTAAAACACACCTGTGCCAGGAGTTGCATAAATGAATCAACAATATCAGGATGATCCCTGGGCCCTAAAATATAATAAAGATGTAACTTAAGAGAAAAATCATACAAACAGCAACTCAACATCATATAGTTATGTGATACAGAAAGAATTTACAAGTGAAAACAGGAGTGTAAGGGAGGAGGGGTGTGTAGGGAAGGGGATGGGCAACATGAGCAGCTTGAAGCAAGTTAAAGAAACAAAACATACAAAAAATCATGAAACTTGGAGAACCCAAGAACAGAAAGAAACTGCAAAGGAAAGGGTCTAAAGCCCCAGGGTCTCCAGCTAGCACCTGGGTGCTGCAGAGCCAAGGAGGAGATCTTCATGTCCTTGGGGAGGAAGAGGAGGAGCAGGGACTAGCTGGGCACCATCTCCACAAGGAGAATTAGAGCTTTTGCACTGTGGGGACTGAGCGGGTCTTCAGAGCACTGTTTGGTCCTGGAAGGTAACTGCAAGTGAACGACAACACCTCAGCAAACGCTTGACAGACCTGGCTGGGCTCAGGCGTGCACATGCTTGTCACCAGCATCAGCTGCTCAGAAGTCCCTGGCACAGACACCCGCCCCATTCCCAGATGGTCTCCGAGACCATAAGTCCAGGACCCTCTTGGAGGTCTCCTGCAGCATTCTCCTGGGAAAGCAGCTCAGTGCCCAGAGGTCTCTGTGCCAACACCACTCATTCTACCTTGGCATCTGACTGTGCACACTCACATCTTGGCCCTTGTGAGGTCAGGCATCCCCCCATTCTCCCCTTCTCCTGCCACCCATGGGTGCAGCAGAAGGGGCTTGCCCTGCTCAGAGCTGGCCCCCCACCAGAGGGGTCAGTCCTGGGCACACACCAAGCTGAACAGCCGCCTGCCTGAGCAAAGCTCACATCCGAGTGTTGGCACAGCTAGGGCTCTGTCCCCTTCCCTGCCTGCTGCTGCTTGGAGGCATCGCCACCTCCCCGGCACCAAGGCAAAAGTGTTCCAGCATACACACATCCACACATCGCTGGCACAAGCGGGGACCCGATATCCGGGTGAGCTCAGCTTGTCACTGACCCCAGTGACACCTCAGTGCAGTGGGATTTGCTCGGACCATGGTGTGATGATGAGGCAGGGGTCCTCAGGTTTCCCCCTACCTCTTTAGAGAGCTCTGAGCCTTGAACTGGGGGACAGCATCACCCTACCTGGCACCTGACTGTGAGCAAAGGAAAAGACCCCTTGGGGACCACATGTGGTGGTGCTGAAGGATCAGAGCCAGCAGCTCCAATGTACATTTGTGCTTGTCACAGGGCAAGTCACCAAGATGCTGAGGGACGCCATGGTGCAAAGGAGCCTGTTCTAACCCCATTTGCTTTTTGTAGGGTGGGCAGTGAGCCAAAGAGGGGCTCCTGCCTTGTGGGAGGATACCAGCATCCTCAGCATCACAGCAGTGACTCGGTGGCCAGCAGTGACTCTGAAAAGGTCATTTCTCAGATGCTCACACACATATCCTCCTGCTCATACGAAGGCTTGATTCCAGGCCACTACAAGCAGCACTGGCCTCCAGAAGAGCCCCAGGATTTCCCTGGGGGCACAGACTTCCTGCCAAGCTGCACTGGAGCTCCGGCTCAATCCTTGCAGCACAGGGCACCCAGCCCTGCTGCAGAAGCAGGGCTATCATGGCAGTACAGAGGTTTCCCAGAGCACCCAGGGATTTCCTGCTTCTGTTGCCCTGCAGGGAAGGTACCCACCTTCCAGAGGTTAGGATGAATCCAAGAAACAGAGATGGCCCCATTAGCTTAGCTAGGAGTGAAAACAGCCATTCCTGACGCCTCCAGACTCCATGCATGCAAAAGCCTGACATCAGCCCCAGCGCGAAGAAGGGTTAATCCCACGTACCTTGCTGGAACAGGGTCAGTGTGACTGAGGTAACGAGCATGAAGAGGGCCTTGATGGGAGGGAAGTGGGCAGGCTCATGGGCAAAGATGTGAACCAGCTGCAAGAGAGAGAGAAGGACTGAAGCTGCTGCTGACCGTGCCCATTCCCAGCCCCGCTGGGAGCAGCAGCCCCAGTCCCAAGCACAGCTCTGTACCTGCCGGGTGAGTTCAATGGCAGAGACCTGGGGTATGGTGCTGTACATCTGCCCCAGCATCTCACACAGCTGAGGCACCATGGGGGCAAAATCATCCAGGAGGGTCTTCACAGACTTCTCAAATATGGCACAGACAGACTGTGGGAGAAGAGGGACTGCATGAGCAATGGGCATCAGGAGACCTCTCCTATGGGTCAGGGTTTGATGAACAGGTCCCAGAGGGAGGGAAGACTTGGCAAAGGGGATGGGTACCAGCCAGGCAGAGAGCTCAGACCTGCTCTGACACTGGTGCCCTGCCTTGCAGCACAGGACATTCCCAGTGACCAGGAAACACCCTCCCACCACAGCAACAAGGTTCCCCAAGAAGTGACTGGTGGAATGTTGCACATGGGCTTTACTTGACTGAGCAAACTGGACAAACACCAGATGATACAGGTCCAGGTCAGAACAGAGCTATCCTATTAGAGAACACAGATTGGGTAGATGCTACCTCCCTGCTCATGGCAGGGCCTCTGTTACTGGAGCAGAGCAGAGCTGATGGAGGCACAATACAGACAAGAATGGTCAGGCACTGCTAGTGACAGCAAGCAGCACTCATCCAGACAACCCAGCAAGACATCCCTCTCACAGGCCATCACCCAGAGTCTGTCCTTTGCTGTCCCCCGCTCAGGTCTGCAAGGACAGACAGAGCTGCAAGCAGTATACAGGTGAAGCCTGGTTACCTCCACCACCTGGGCATCATTCAGCCACTTGCTGAGGACCTTCTGTATGAGCTGGAAGACTTGCTGCAAAACCACCACCACCTGTAAGGAACGAGAGACATTGAAGAGAATTGGCTCCCATGGCACTATGGAGGCAAGATTCAAGACTAAGCATGGCCTGGACTCAAACCTTCAGATACCACCTCCCCTCTCCAAAGCTGGCCAGCTTTTTTCTGAAGCAGCTTGGCAGGCAGCACTCAGACTGTCTTTCAGAACAGCACCCAGCCAAGAGACAGCCAAGAGGCATTCCCCTCTGCCCACTTCAGGAGTGGTGGGATGAGCTGAAGGAGCTGTTTTAACTGGAAGGCACGAGCACTCCCCTCTTGCTGGTACACACTGCATTCCCCATTAACCCTCTTTTCCTGGCACCACCAGTGAATAGCAAGGCTTTGGCCAGGCTGTCACAAAGAGCATCAAGCTATCACTCTACTCACTGGGTTGGGTCCTTGCTGCACTGGCAGTTTCTTGACCTCAGTGCTTTCGTGGTCATCATCATGGTGGCTGATGTCTAGGGTGGTGAAGAGGTTGGAGAGTAGGCCCAGGATGTGGATGATGGCCAGCCTGTTGGAGGGATTGGGCTGCCAGGGAAAATAAAGCCAAAGTATGACATGGACTGCACTGCTCAATCACAGTCATGTCTTTGCAATGCTGAAGAACCAGGACTACAGAGGCAAAGTGCCAGAGAGGGATTCCCTGCACTGCCCATGTTTCAGAGCACTGGCCCAGGGCTACAGCCAGCAGGATAAGCTGCTTCTGGAGGGAGGCAGGCACTCACCGTTTCATCAGCCAGCTTTTCCAGCTGCTGGATGTAAGGGGTGATCAGGGAGTGCAGGTTCTTCAGGATCTCCTCCACTTGCAGTGCAGAAAGCAGGAAACCAAGAGCCTGCATCAGCCACATGCACTGGCTTGTCTGGGACAGAGAGAAGGCACAACAGGGCAGGTCACTGCCCAGCCCACAGCCCTACCACACACTTGCTAACTCAGACAGCTGACAGGGCCCGGCAGCAAAGCCAGGACCAGAGTGCTGCAGCTCCTGAGCTGCTCCATGTGGGCCACTCTAGGTGCATGCCACTGCAGGAGAGGGGAACAGCTTCCTACAAGCTCCTATTCCCAGGGAACAAGAGTTCTGCCATCAGCACACCTGGCCTCTTCCCAGGACCTGCCAAGGGAAAACCAGTTGGTGTCCAGAGATCTCCATGCTGGCATCACTCACCCTACCTCAAGACACCATCCTGTCTCAGCCCCTGTGGGGCAGAGCATGCCACCCTGTCCTGGTCACAGGCAGAGCCTAGGCTCTGTCTCCACACATCTCCCTTCTTTTTCCTCTTGAGGACATGCCTGCTATCTTGGCATCCTTGGGTTTGAAGAGACTGCAAACTGCTAGAGTTAAGCCTCCCTGGGCACTTCCCTCTCTATGGGGACATATACACACCCCCCGCCCCAGCACAACCCTAGCCCATGTGGGTGAAGCCTGGCAGCAGAGCAAGAGGCAGCCAGTAGGTTCTCCTGGTTCAGCACACCATGGATGCAGTGCTGAGCTCTCCTCTGGGGACAGTCCAACTTGCCATGGCACCCTTGTGTCTTCAGCTGAGCATGACTAAGGGAGTAGGCGGGGGTAGGGGGCAAGCAGAACCACACAAAGGTGTGAGTCAGCCTCTCTTACCTTGTGAATCTGCTTCATCAACACCTCCTGCCAAAGGGAAAGGGAGAGACAAAGAGGAGGGTGAGTGCTGCAAAAAGCCCCTTCCCTTCCAGAAAGCAGGACTGATGCAGGAGATCAATAATACAACCAACACCAGCATGGGCACAGACAAGCACCATGTACTCCCTACAACCCACCATAGGCAAGGAGTAAAACCCTTGTACCCTGATAAGCTCTTCCCCGAGCCAGTCAACCCAGCTACCCAGCAACGGGAACCCCTGACTTGGATGGGCTCTGCAGCAGGATGGCTCAAAGAGTCAACCTCAGCCAGGGTTTCCTTACTCCAGTGACAGTGCCCCCCAGGCTCTAAAAGCAGAGTCATGCCCTCTACTTCTCTGCTCCCATGCACACCCTGGCAGCTCGCCCAAGTCCAGCCCTTCTACTAGTACCTCAGGACTCTGAGCCCCATCTGCCTCAAATCTTGAGAGCCAAGGGCCACAGGACAAGCTGCCCCAGCACTGCAGGGACCTGCTCAGTCTCCAAGCAGAGGCTTGAACACAAGGATACCCCACAGATGCCCAGTGGTGATACTGGCTGCCTGGCAGGTGCACAGTTGGCAGGATGCTGCTCCTAACAAAGCAAACCCCAGGGATAGGACAGACATCTGAGTGCAATCCCAGGAGATCCCTTGGCAGTCATGTCTGCCACTGCTTGCAATTTCTGTACTCACAGCAGGACACAGGGCCTGCCACATGGGTTTACTGGTCTGGGAACAGGACAGACAACAAGTCCCCCATGCCAAGTAAGATGTCCTGAACTGTTTCTTTGCATCCCCCTGCCCTGCTCCTCGCAAGGGAAAGGATGTGCATGGAGCACATCCCAGGTCACCACCACACATCCACCTGCATCCAGCTCCTACCTGAGACACAGCAACAATGTTGGCAGCATAAGGCGGCAGGTCGTATTTGCACTCCCGGCAGATCTTTTTCAGGGTAGAGACACTGGAGATGGAGAGCTCAGGGTTGCCCAAAGCTTGGAGCACCAGCGGCAACACATTGTTAATCATGACGGGGTGATCAGCCAGCCACTCAGACAGGGACCCTGCATACACAGATGGGATCAGACTGCAGGCTCTCGCTCCCTGCCTCCCAGGACGCCCAGCTTTGCTTTTCACCACTGGTATTGCTGGGTAGGTGGGGTCTTAGAGGGGCTTTCCTTCCCCAGCCTGCACATGAACAAAGACCTTACCGATAGTGAACATGACGGTGTCGGCGAGCTGCACGTTGCTGATGCTGATACGGGGAATGAGGCCGATCAGTCCTGGCACCACATCGGAGTAGTTTACGTCAATGGTCTCAGCAATGGACTGGAAGCCATAGAGCAGGGCCTCTGTGTGCTGCCAGGGCAGGAGAGGCACCGTCAGAGTCGTGCACTGACCCCTGATGGCCAACCCAGCCCCAGCTCCAAGAACCAGCTCGAACCCTCCACAGTGGCTGAGGAGGCTGATCCCTGGACAACGCTAAGAACAGGGAGGCAGAAGACCCATTTGTCTCACCAGCAGAGCCCAGATTTGTGCTGGCAAGGTGCTCATGCTCCTCACCTCTGTCATGTCCCTTTGTTCTCAATGCCCCATGGTGAGGACAGGTCCCTGAGGGGCTGGCAGCCATCAGTCTGGCACTTGGGTCCCCTTGCTTACCTGCCACGTGGACGGCTGCTCTGTGTTTGTCAGGAGACGTCCCAGTTTGTCATAGAGGCTGCTCAGGAGCTCAGCACCCAGCATCTCATACACGTACATCAGCGTGTCAGAAATGTCCACCCTGCAGAAAACACAGGGGTCTCCAAATGCTGTCCCAATCCCATGCAGAGAGCTCCATGTGTGGACACATTACTTTCCCTCCTGCTACCAGGTAGGGCACAGGCACTGCCCATACAAGCACACTGCCCCAGCCAACACACGGTGATCCCATGGCTTCCTGGGCAGGGCAGCTGACGTTGTGTCAAAACACCAACTCGTTTCCACATCACCATCACCACCAAAACAGCTCTTTGACAGAAGCAATCTCTGTGCCCCTCCTTGGCTCATCCCACAGCACTCAGTCTCCAGGATGGCAGGATGCTGCCTGCATCCTCACCTGCTTGACAAGCAAACCCAAACCTCGCAGTTGTACCTGTATATCCGAAACTGTTCCTTTTCATCTGAAGACCAGAAACCGTACTCCTCATCAGAGGGGAACTGGGCTTTGTGCAGCAACACATCCACCAGCTGGAAGTAGACAGGCCTGTAGACCTGCTGGTACACTGCCTGCTTGTCTGGCTCAAAGGAGAGGATGTCATCCTGGAGGAAGGGGGAGGAATAAATACATCAGGTGTTGCAGGGAAAGGAAAATGGAGCTAGCGTGCCTGCTGCACAAGGGACTCAGGGACATTTCCCAGGGCTGGTGGGACTTGTCAAGCCTTGGAGGCTGTGTTCCCAACTCCTCATGGTCCACCTGATGCTCAGCCCTCTGCAGTGGCAGTATTACTGGAGGCAAGATGCCAGATGCCCCAGCAGCTGGGTGAACCCTCAGACAGCATGGTTATAGGCAGTGACAGTGTCATGCCGTGTCCTAGCCTCAGGAGCATGCTTGCACAGAACACAGCCTGAGACTGCTGTGGGGCAGGCTGGGACAGATGCCTGAGCACAGTGCTCTCCTGGCTGCATCCACAACCTCAGACCCATCCAGAGAAGCCGCTAGAGGCAGTGGGAGCCTCAGCCTGGCCTCACACAGCAGAGGAGCTGCCGGCACAGCACCGACTTCACCCTCCTCCCTGCCCACGCTCAGCCACACCACATCAGATTGCGGAGGAATGGAGCTGAGGGATGAACAGGAGCTAAAAATAGAGCACGACATGACAAGGCTGCTCTGCTGGCACAAGGAACACTGGCCCTGGGAGAGCGACCCCACACTGGGCAGCCACTAGAGCCATGCTCTCCTCCCTGCCTGCTGCAAGCATGCAGCAAGGAGCTAAGCAACCAGGTCTGCTGCTGGGAGAAAAAAATTAACAATGAAATTTTAATTAGTTAACAAGGCCCATAAGGGATGGCTCACACGTCTAAGACTTCTAAGGAAGACTGGTGGCAGAAAAAGCAAGCCATCGGGCCAGCATTTCCTAGGTATGTGCCCTGCGACAGCTGCAAGTGCAGGACAAGGAGTGGGGACAATAGAAACCCTTGGGATGAAATGCAGCCAGGCAGGAAGACCTCAGTCCCCATGCACTGGTGTCTCCAGCCCTGCCTGGAGGGCAAGGCCCTGGCAGGTTGCCCACAAAGGCCACTGACCTGCAGTGTGTACCAGAAGGTGAGTGTCAAGGAGCTGGTGGTTTCGTTGACGGGGTAGTGTCCAGGGATACCAGTGCAGAACATGATCATGTTGACCAGGGCCAGGAAGCTCTGCCAATGCTCCACCTGGTCCAGGAGGGCCCTGAGAAGCAGAGAGCACAATCAGAGTGGCACCTCCACTGAGAGCCGAGTTCCTCTGCCCTGACGCATGCCACTGGGTGCAGGACAGGCTGTGGCCAAGGCAACTTGTGGGGAACAGCAGGCTGCTCCAAGCTAACTCCCTTTCCTGGGAACCACCCCCAGCACTCACCGGGAGTGGTTCTCCCCCAGGGCCACAGCGATGCGGCAGATCCCGTGCGACGTCTCCATGTCCCCGCTCTGGACTGCCTGGCGCAGCTGCTCTTGGAGCCCCAGCACGGGTGGGATAAGCTTGAGGAGGGTGTTCACGTACCTGCAAGCACAGCCTGAATCAGTGCCAGGCATCCCCTTGCTAGCATGGGCAAGCACTCCTGATGCTCTCCCAGGGCTCCTGCCCAGCTTTCCCTGCTTGAAGGCTGCTTTGTGCAGCAGGATGCATCCAAGGAGCCTTTACTGCTTACATGAACTCTCCCTGCAGTCTGTGGCATTGAGACAAAAGCTGAAACCCTGAGCACTGCTGCAGTGGAGTCTCTGCAAGTGAAGAGAAGGGTTAAGCCAGTGGCCATCAGCTCTGTTCAAATCCCCCACTGCACCATGGTGTGGGCCCCTGCCTGTGCCCACCCAAGCCTGCCAGCACCCCCAACTTGTCAGTGCCACCAGCTCTGAGTGAGCTGTGCCTGCACACAGCAGTGACGATGGGGAGGCAGAGAACAACAACGAGGGCTGACCTGCAGGCTGTTCTCCCCATGCCCACAGCCCACAATCCTCAGATCTGCGTAGAGGCAGCCCAAGCTGCCAGTGGGAAATCGCAGACTCTCCAGCTCAGGCACATCCAGATTATGTCCTGCACCTGGGATTAAGTGGTCAGCCACTGCTGGGGACTCCTACCCAAGGAGAATGCTGGCCCCTTGGCACATCCTCCCTGGCCTCCATCCTCCCGGGCTGCTGCAGCCCAGTGCAGCACAGCTCTCCCACCTCCCATCCCGCACATCAGCCTCCCCTCCGCACTGCTGCCTGTAAGGGATGGTAACCAAGGCAACGAGAAGGAGGCAGCCAAGGTGAAAGGCAGCCCAGGGCCCCCGGAGAGAGAGAGAGAGGCCGTGCCGGAGGCTGATGAGCAGCCTGCCTTTTCCCTGCCTTTTCCCTGCCCGCCCAGGCGTGTTATCTGCAGCCACAGCATGCACTCTCTGCCCACCCCCCATACACAGGTGAGGGGCTAAGGATGCTTGGAGTGGGAGGCACACATGACGCCAGCTCTCCTGAGCCCGGCTGGGGAAAGAGATGTGAGTGCTGACACCAGGTCAGCCACATGTCCACCCCAGAGCAGTGCGCAGCTCTGGCTATGGACAGTTTAGGAGAGAACAAAGCCATTGGTGCCACCAGGGCAGGGACAGAGTTGCACTGGTGGTGGCAGCTTTCTCTCTAGGTCAGCAAGAGAAGACAGAGGAAACAAGGTGTCTCCAGTCCCAGTGGTCATCCCAGCACCCCTTCTGTGCTGCTGGGGATCACCTTCCCCTTGCCCCTCTCCCCCAGAGGAAATAAGACAGCAAAGGGGACAGGTATTTTTGTGTAAACCATTTTTAAGCCTCTGATGCCCTGTGAGTGATGCACGTGGCAGTGTGGGAGCAATGTGATAATGGAGAATTTGGAAATCCACCAGCTTCTCTCCCTAGGAACGGATGCTGCATGCAGGGTTGGCCCAGGAGTCAGGGCAGTGCCCAGACAAAAAGGCACACGGAACCTTGCACTGCTCCAGTGCAGGGCAAAGCCACCAACAGCACTGGGAACACATTGCCCTAGTGATGTTTTTATAACAAGGATCCTGCTTGTGCTTGTTACCTTGAAATACAGTCCAGATGCCTGGACGTGAGCTGGTCCTCTGGACTCCCAACACAGTCAACAACCACCTGGATTTGCTTCCATGTTGCAATTCCACGTTGCTGAAGACTTCTAGAAAATGTTAGGTGAACCATGTCTCCTGAGCACCACCTTGCTCAGCTCACTGCTCTGCAGATGTAAGGGCAACTTGGAGGCAAAGGGGTCCCCAGCCAGGAGGGAAATGTTTGCTTTAGGTGAGTTGTTTTAACCAGTCATCCAAGACCCACGGTCAAGTCAGCCAGAGCTGAGCTGCTCTCCTCCACATCCAGGAGGAGGGAGCCCCAGGTCACTACACCTGATCAGTGCTGCTTCCCAGCCCAAGTCACCAACTGATGCCACATCTCCAACCAGGTGCAGAGTTTGCCCCAGGAGGCAGACACTGTGTTTGCCAGGCCTGCTGCCAGCCACCACTTCCCACCCCCAGCACCCCAGTGTTAGGCAGAGGAAGACAAAACCATCCCCTGGATGCCCAGCTGAGCAGCTTCTTCCCAGCAGTGAAAAACTGGGAATGCCTGTGAAAGAGTATATGAACCTGGCAGCCATATGGCGACTCTGACCCATGTATTTCCCTCCAGTGATTTGTCGTAGCCTTCCTGAGCAAGATTTGCTATCCTAGTATTTAGCAGCTGAACAAATTTTGCTTTCCTGAGTTGGTCTGCTCCCTTCTCAAAGCCCAGGGAACTGCAGTGTTTGCAGCTCCCTCCATGGGACCAGCACCTCCTTCTGCTCCTCCCACAACCCTTCCCAAACCACACCACAGAGTGGGGGACAATCTGCAGACGGGACACATGGGCAGCTCACATGG
The DNA here is from genome assembly GCA_013400415.1 of Scytalopus superciliaris. Classification (NCBI taxonomy): domain Eukaryota; kingdom Metazoa; phylum Chordata; class Aves; order Passeriformes; family Rhinocryptidae; genus Scytalopus; species Scytalopus superciliaris. The sequence goes on along the minus strand of VXBX01007997.1, from coordinate 2,134,821 downwards.
GACAATCTCACCCTTCCTGATCCAAAATCTGAACCACATCCTGATAAGATACTAATCCAATCTTACTAAAAACCTATTTCTAATGAAACTCTTGGAAAACTCTTCAACTTTAATTCCTCTTCAGAAATTCAGCACCAGTGCCAAGACCAGAAAGGGATGGACTGGACACCAGGCAATCCTGTCAGCTCCATCACTGCAGCAACACCCTGCTAGTTTGAGAGAGACGACTCAGTGTCCAACATCCATGGTCTGTAACTCCCACCATGGGCACACACCATGTCTGTATGTACCTCTAGGTCCCTACCCACTCCAACACTACCCACTGCACTACAGGAGCATGGCCAAATGCCACATGCCAGCTCTCCCCCTGCAGCACACACTGCCAGTCTCTCTGACCCACTTAGCTGAGGGGATAATCCTCAAATGAGACGGAAAATCCAGCCCAAGCCTCTCCCTTGCAAATGAGATGCAAGAGTATCTCCACTCCCCCCCTCCTGTGGCTCAGGAGCTTCCCACCACCTTCAAGAGCAGAGGTGTGCTCAGAAATGCTCCAGTGCCAGCCCAGCGCAGCCGCTCCTAGTCCAGTCTCTAGGCTGGGTTTCTTCTCAGGAATGCCATATCCTAACAGAGGAGTGGCATCCAGACTCCAGCAATACCCAGGATACCCCCTTCTCTGGGTGCAAAGGGCTCCCACCTGCCTGTCAGGTAAGGAGATCAAACACTTTGCACCTACGAATCTCTGGTGCATCATCTCTAGTAACACCTCTGAGGCAACTGAGGGAACACTGCTGCTTGCAAGCAGGGAAATGGGAGCTGCTGGCACAAGTGACATACCCAAGAGTGAGGCAGCACCACGGCCAGGTGGTCCTTGCCCATGAGGTCACACCTGCCCTTCTCCACCTGGACACAAGGTGCTGCACTGTGAGAGCTACCTTGCAAGGTGGTGCTCCCCTGGGAAGATGACCCACAGGCTATCTAACCCTCAGTATCAGAAGCCAAACTCATGAGCCACTGAGCCTTCTGCTGATGGCAGAAGCACACCTGCACAATCACCTCTGCAGCAATGACAATGAGGATAGCTGGGAGGCAGCAAGGGGGAAAAGACACAGGGTCCAAGACACTTGGGGAACCCACAGGAAAGCAGCAAGCCCCGAGACTAACCCTCTCATGGAGCAATGCCCTACAAAGCTCTGGAGAGGACCATGCCAGCAGCCCAGTGCCAAGGATGCTCTGAGTCTGCAGCCAAGGGCCCTGCGGAAACAAAGGCAAGAGACCACAGAGGAAGAGAACAGCTGAACAGCAGTAGGGATCTCCCAGACTGTCAAGATAAGATACAGAAAGGTCGGGAGACTCCCTGGGGGCTCTGGGAAGAGCTGGATCTACTTCCGCTAAGCAACAAAGCCAGAGGGGCAGGACAGCTGGTACCAGGGGAAGCAGGAGGAGGAACACAAGACAGAGGACACAAGGGACAAAGGGGAAGAGAGAGCCCACCGGGGCTGGGAAGCAGCCGACACCACACGCCGCCTGGCAGGGCATCCCTGTGACAATGCCACCGCTGTCCCCACACCCCGGGAGTAGGGGCTGCACCCGGCTTACACACTGGGCAGCCTTTCAGGCCAGCTGCCTGCCCTGGCCTGGCCACTGCCCGCACAGCTACGGACAGGAGGGTGCTCTGCAGTGGACTGATGATGCCTTCAGGAAGAAGGATGGAGAGCAAGTACTGATGATGCTGTAAGGGAACAGCCAGCACGGCAGGACCAAATGGGGCCAAAAACTGATTGGCAGGGTCAGCACAGGAGCAGAGAGGAAACCCCACTGTCAGTCACACTTCTCGACACAATTCACTTGGGAAGCTCAACAGAAAACTCAGTCTTTTAACGCAACCAAAGAACAGTGCTGTAGGGCCACTCTCCTGCACACAGCCCAGGGACTTCTGAGACTCAAGGGAAATGGAAAGGAGGAAGACAGAGCCCAACATTTCAGAACTGCAGGCAACCTTCTCACACCTTTTTATATTGTGCACCAAAACTGCTACAAGGGCTTGGGCTGGTCCTCAGCCTTTGCCAGGCAGAAGAAAAAGCCTCTTGTTGTCATTTCTGAATGCTAGCAAAAGAGGCAACCCCTCCCCACACCCAGCAGCACAATACAAACCTGATGGGTCCCTTTGTGCACCAAGACTTGCAGTCTACAGATGCAACCCCTTTTCATTGAAAAGGGCAGCTCCTAGAGCTGAGGAACAGACCGGCTGCCCCTGCCCTGAACCATGAGGAGGATCAGGGCTCACAACTGCAGCAGCAGCAGCATTCCCACTGCTGCAGACGGTCAGAGCCTGCGCAATGCACAGGGATGCACAGTGGCAGCAGCTCAGCCCAGCCTTCAAGGAAACCCTCCTCTTCAGGGGAAGGTTGCTAAGCAGCCAGGAAGGGATGTGGCCACGGGAACCGGAGATGTACTGTCCCTTCTGCAGGCATCGGTCCCAGAGCTGACAGCCGCTCTGACAACGCAGCCAAGCAGACAAGCCTGGAGCCCCACAGCACAGCCCCAACAGGACCTGCCCCAGCGCCAGCTCCCAGCTCAGCTGTTCCAGGGGCAGCCATGGCTACAGACAAAGGACAAGTCCTTGGCTGGCACAAGCTGTTGGAGCCAGGAGAAGGGAGAAAATCAACAGATCTGGTTTTTATTATTTCTGCATCGAATCAGCTCCTTGGCTGGACCAGCAGCATGAGGCAGAGGAAGGTCTCTGAACTCATGCTGGTAGAAGCTGGACAGCTGCTTTCTGGTCAGATGCTGCAGGATCTGACATGAGCAGCCAGAGGCAGGCATCCTCCTCTGCTGGAGAGGTGAGGGTGGACATGGACTACAAGGTCCCTACAGGTCAACCATAGTGCAAAGCCTTCCAGGACCAACTATGAGAAACCAATAGTCTCCAGCTGCTTTTAACATTCTCCCACTTCTAAACCCTGTCATCATTACCTCCAGGGCCCACCTTCCCACCCTGTTCCCCCACTGATGCCCAGGAGCACCAGCCTGCAGCACACAGGAGAGGCTGCCCTTACCTCTGGGCATCGGGCTGGGAAATGGCATTGACCACAGCCTCCACTGCCGTGTCGAAGAGCTCTGGGTCCTGCAGAGAGGTGAAAGCTGCCTGGATGAGGTTCTCGCAGTCCATCAGCGGGATCTCCAGCTGAACCCAGCTAGAGAAGCACTTCAACACCTTCTGCTTGATGAAACCTGGGGAGTCCTGCTGCTGCAGCAGCTGCTCCAGCAAAGGGAAGACAGAGCTGCACTCCTGCGCCAGGACACTGCGTACCTGGCCCTTGCGGTACTGCGGAAGGCGGCTGGTCTGAAACTCCTCGGGCAGCACTGTCAGCAGCTCCAGCAGCGCCAGGCACCGCGCTCGCCCATCCACATTGGAGTCCTCTGCCTGGAACATGCGCACCATGTCTGCCACGGCGCAGGGCCAGGCATCCGGCATCATGCTGAGCGCCAGGGAGGCCAACGCCACGCACAGCCGCGTCAGCACGATCTTGGAGCCACTGGCGAAGCGGGTGATGTGGGTGAAGAGCTGCGACTTGAGGCTCTCATACTGGTCAGCTGGGATGTCATTCCAGTAACGGGAGATTTTAATGTGGAGAGCGCTGGCACCAAAGTACTGGATCTCGGGCACCTTGTCCATGTGGAGAAGCAGCCAGCTGAAGTGCCATGCCTGGGGCGACACCTGTGCCTGCATCAGCCATTTCTGAGCCAAGTTCTTGTTCTCGATGTTTGGGTCATAATACAGCTGATGGAGAGCCTGGAAGAGAGAGGGAAGCACCCTAGAGCAGCCAAGAAGCACCACTGCAGCCTGTCCTGCCTAGGGAAGCTCACTGGGAAGGCTCTCTGGGATGGCGCCAAGTGCTTGGGCTGCCCTGCAAAGCCAGCCCCCCTCCCCATGGCAGCCCATGTTAGCTGTCCTCCCTCCTTGGACTCTAAGTGAACTGAGAGTGATCTGGCAGTGAGAGAGGATCTGCAAAGCATTCTTCCCCTCCTCTCATGCTTCACTCTGGAAATTTCTTTTCCTTAGTCATTTCCCACCTTCACCTTCATGCATGCCAAATCTGCCTGCTTCCCTGCTGATGTGCCATCAATGGGATGGGCACAAGACCCCTCTGCCACACAAAGGCTGTAAGGGACATGGCAGACCGGCCCTCCTGCCTTCCATCCACACCTGGTCTCTGAAAGAGCAGAGGATGCACTGGCTCTCAGAGAGCATGCATGGTCCAAAACTTGAATCCATGAGCCCAAGGAACACAAAAGCCACTGCAGATCTTTGTCTGTTTGTACAGAGTCCTGGAAACCCACAGACACTAAGCTCAGGGATTAGTCCCTCCACAAAGTCCCTTTGAAATATCCTCAAACCCATCCAGTTACAGCTGAGCCAGGAGAGTCAGCATCTAACCCTGCCTCTGCCACCACCTCTTGCAACAGTCCAGGGCTGCTCGGTACATCTCTCTATAAGGAGAAGGGAAACAACACTTACCTGCTCCCATAGCTTTGGGAGACCCAGTTACTGCTTTGCAGAGCTCATATCCACATGAACAGTCTCACACAGGCTGCAAGGCTTTATTTGCAGAGGAACGTTATACAGATCTGAAGCCCAATATTAATTAGATACTTATCCTGAGTGGGTGCAACTGGTAAGTGGTGATGTCCTCGCACAGGGAGGGGAAGAGTAACTACCCCTTGCTTGAACTCCATCTTCCAGCAGCAGGGTTTTCTGCCTGGTACAGCACGTTTCATTTCAAATTGCTGACTGCACATGCCAGGAGCAAGGAAAATCCATGGCATCTGTCAGGCAATCAGGCACCCCTCGAACCCCACCAGCAAATCAGTGGATGATTCCAGCAGGTGCAGAGGATTTTTTTGTGTCCCCACCCTGGTTCCAGGTCTCAAATATCCTTCTCCTCCCCCTTAAAAAGCTCTATGAAATTCTTGTGTGGCTCTTGTACCCAGGAGAGGATTTAAACCCTATTTTTAAGCATGCAGAGCTGGCAGCTTGGGGCACGGGAACAAGCCTCCCAAGCAAGTGTTTGTGCCTCCCTCCTGCTGCTTCCCAGAGTGAGACCAAAGAGCAGGATAAAATGGCAGGAACCTGACAGAGTTGGCATTGCCTAGGCCACAATTTGAAACACCTCTGTTCAAAACTTTGTGACAGAGGAAAATGAGGATAACCTCTTTGTAAGAAAGAAAGAGGTTATGAAGTACATCGTAGGAGACAGAGCCATCCAACACGGGCTGCAGAGGGACAGCGTCTGACCCACTAACAGATGTATCCTGACACAGAAAAGGTTAACCCTAGATAAGCAGGACCCGGGGAGAGAGAAATCTGTCCCAAAAGAGCAGCCAAGGGGAGCCCACGAGCTCTCAGCAGCTAGCCAAGCTTTTGCTCTGTTCCCAGCTATCTCAGACTTCTGCACAAAGCATTGCCCAGCTGCTGGGGCAGAGATAAGCACTGTCATCCCCTTCCAGCAAAGCAACAATTTACTTCACTACAGACCAGTAGCTGCAGATGTGGTAGAAGTTCAGCCACTCCTGTGGGTAGGAACCTGGCTCCTACCCCTGCTCTTGTGCTAAGGACTGAGTCATGCTGCAGCAGGGCTGAAGCTAGAGCTCCCAACCATTACCAGCTCACTCTCTTACTTGCTCCCATCAGAGCTTGCTGGTTTTTTTTTTTTCCAAATAAATCTCACTTGAGATTCCCAAAATGGTGACAGCCCACTCTTTCCCTTCCCCACTTGCTGGGCACCATCACAAGGTGCAACGGCTGGCAGCAGTGCCCTCCGCCTGCTCCCTAGTTCAGGACCTCCCCCTACCCCTTCCAAGCCTCTCTTTTTACACCTCCAAGCATTTCCTAATGAATTTATTTCTTCTATTTTGAATAATGCTAACACTTAGAAAATTGCGGGGTGAAAAAAAAATCCCTATGCATCATATATTACAAGGTATAATGTGTACACATACCACAGGAACCCTAATCTCTAAACCAGCATGAGGTTTGCAAAGCACAGACTTCACCACATATAGAGCATGGACCTGGCCTCCAGTGCTGGGTTTCTGACCCATCAATTGCCCAGCTGCTCACCTCTGCTGGCCACAGAGCTGCTGCATGGCAGTCTCACAGCAGGGAAGCTGCACAGGCAAAGTGTGACACTGAGTACACTCCAGGCACACCACAGCCAGCCTGGGAGTGATGCACATGTAGGGCAAGCCTTGCACAGCACCACACGTGATGGAGACCATGGCAGGGCAGCAGAGCAGCAGTTGGCACACGCAGTGTGCCCCCTGGGAAGTAGCTGAGTGCTCATCCTCCACCTGGCTGGGGCTGCCAGTGCTGCTGAGGCCTGATTCTGCCAATGCCTTAAAGCTAGCAGAACCTGGTGCTTTCATGTGATCATCTGAGTGAATGGAGAGGAGTGAGCAACCAGAAAGAGCCCAGCATGAGGCTGAGGTGCAAGCATCCTGCATGCAGCTCCAGGACACAAAAACATCCTGCATGCAGCTCCAGTGCACAAGCACCCTGCATGTGGCTCCAGCACACAAACATCTTGCATGCAGCCTCAGCAGGGAATCCAGCACTGGCTATGCTAAAAAAAACCTGCTGTGGCATCATAACAATGGCAAAGAGGGAGCACCATCACAGCTGCTTCTCTAAACACTCATACTGGGGAGATGTCACTACCACCGTGTTAGAGAACAGTGAGCAATTGGGTCACAAGAACCCTTCCCAAGCTGGGTGAGCTTTCCAGTCATGTGGACAGTTTTCCCACCACCACCAACCAGTACCTTGCCTCATGTTCCACCCTGTGCACAGTGCCTACTGTCACCAGTGAGCTTTCTGGAGAAGCATCCACGCCCAGTAACATCACCTCACAGCCCTGCTCCTCCCAGTTCTGCAGAGAGGCTCTGGGGAGGTTTCCAGCAAAGGCCTTCAAGGACATGTGCTGGAGCCTCTACTGCTCAGCCCCTCAGGGAAAGAAGGTGAGTGGTGAGATGAAAAGGTCTATCAACTACAAGAAGATAGAGGACAGAAGCAAAGCTCTCATGCTGCAAGCTGTTGAAAGTCAGAAGAATATTCTGGAAAAAAGCAGCTGCTGACTTTTTCAGTCCCCTTCCCCAAACACCCTGTCTGGGAGGGGACCAGTTGTGGCAGCTCCTGAAAGAGGCATGACTGCTCCTGCCTGCGTGCAGGATACCAGGCAGAGAGGAAAGGTAGAATGTGCCCCAGGGCTACCAACAGCACACGCCATCTGATGCTCTACACAACATGGGAGAGCCTTCCAGAGGACCAACAAGGATGGGCAGGAATACTGGGACCATCCTAACCCAGTTCAAAGCAGCAGAAGAAACCCCTGGGAGCAAACTAGTCTCTCTCCTTTGCCTACCATGCACATCAGCTGAGCACCATCCTCTGTTAAGAGCATGGGGCGGGGGGCTGCAAGGCACTGTGCCCTGCACAAGGGCACCTGAACATGCTCCTCCCCAGCAATGAAAGGCATTGTCCTCATGCCAGAGACAGGCACCAGCACTGGTTGCTGTTGAACTTTGACATGACCACACCAGCCAGCACTCTAAGGCCCATCAGGAAGCATTGGAGATGACATGGGGAACTCATTAATGCCAAGAGGGAGAAGCAGAAGGCATGAAATTGGGCAGTGACATCTAACAGGGAGGCTCTGTGCATTCCAACTTGAAAGGGTGGCTGACACCAGACCTGCCTCCTCTGCAATTAGACCTGTAACGTGAGAGCTGGTAAACAGCCCAGCTGTCAGCTATGCCCTTTGGCCAGGGAAGGAGCTTTCTCCAACATCAGCTCTGCTTGGCTGAAAATAATTCAAGCTTATTATGATGGCTCTTCCCTGCTCTAAAAGGCTGTGGCCAAAGCCTCAGTCAGGCTCTAGTCACTGGAGCAGCATCAGCCCTTCAAGTAGGGTGCCTTGGGGCAGGACAGCTTGCCCAGAAGACATGGGTCAGAGGATGAATGCTACTTCCTTTGGGAGGTGGAAGGGGAGCCATCCAAGCAGAGTTACAGCCAAGCAGAGGCACCTGATCTTAGGTTTCACTCAGGCATTGAGAGGGAAAAGGATCTCACTCCTCAGAGCTTCTGCAGGGGGCCCAGTGCCAGCAGGCTGTCTCCCTGACTGCACTGCCTAAATACATTAATATGGGATGCCCTGCAGAGAGGTGTTGTGTCCATGCCATTATTACAAGAGGAACCCCAAACACACAGAACAGGAGAGGTCTGCCTGCTGTTCTTGGGGGCTCCATGGGGGGATGCCCTGCAAGGGCGAGTCTGCTTCAGCACACAGAGGTGACAGCAGGTACAGCCCTGAAGTCTGCATCCCAGCTGGGGACACAAATACCAAGCTGCAAAACATATTCCTGCCCTACTTCTCATCCCATGCCCACAGCCATTGCATGGCAGGGGCAGCAGTGGCCACGGCCCCTCGGCAACCACCAGCCTCCTTCCAGCAGGAGCCCTGGGATGTCTCCCACTGCAGTCTCTCGCTGTCCTTTCTAGTTGAGCGCACTCGCAGCGCCAGTGCTCCAGGCCTGCAGCAGCACAGCCATTACCCTGGCTCTGCCAAGCGAAGGGAACATCATCCCTGCCTCCCTCCGCCCGCAGCAGCCAGCCCCCCCGGCCCCAGCGGGACAGGCTGAGCAGCCGGCACCTCGGGAAGGCAGCAGCGCTGAGGATAGCAAATGGATGCAAAATAACGCCGGGCGTGTGCTGCCAGGCGTGCTGCTCCTGTTCAAGGACCAGCAGCCCCAAAGAACGGGGCTTTTCTCCCCTCTCTTAATAAAAGGTGCTGCCACTACAAAGCTCCTCTTCTGGAGCTCCTCTTGGTACCCACATCAAGTCCTCAGGAGTCCAGAAGAGGCTGCAGCCCAGACACACAGCTCAGCAGCTTCAACATCCCTCTCGCTGCTTCACTGCCATCAGCCCTCTGCAGAGTGCAGGGTGGTCCCCAGCAGGGATGGGGGCTGTGGGAGACACGTGTACTCTCAGCAAGGGTGGGCAGGGGCCTGAACAAGCAAAGGGTAAGCAGGACCAGAGAGGGGTACAGAGCCCAGGATGAGTTGCAAGAGTGTGTTTCTACCCCTCACTTCAGGGATGGTGCACACAAGCATTTTGAAAGAGGAATCCCTGCTGGACCCCAGGCAGCAGTCCCACCCTCTCCTGCTCCATAATACATCAAAGCTCAGATGAGGCTCTAGCAATGGCCCTTGTAGAGCTCAGCTGACCCCTGGCAAAACAAGGTGCTGGCCTCTCATCCCATCAGCACCACACCACAGGAAGGAACCATGTGTCTGGCCAAGGTTGGCTCTGGCTGGAACCTGCTTCTGCAGGAAGATCTGCTTAAACATGAAACAAGATGATTCCCTTGTCAGTGACAAGCAGCTTCTCTGAATTTTGCAAGAATCTCCCCTCCTAAGGCCCCCAGCTCACCATCCCCAGCACAGCTGCCACATCTCACATACCCACGTGGGCTGCCTCTGAGGAGCAAGTGGTCAAGCCACTGCCAGCAGTGAACCAGACAGAGAATGCTATTCCCCCACCCTCAAGTATGTGTAATTCTCTTGATCAGGTTTCTGAAGACAGGCAATAACCTGAAGAAAGCAGATGCCCTTGGGTTTCTCCTTCCCATTCTCCCGGGTGAAGGCAGCCCCAGCAGCTGCCACATCCCTGAGGCTCAGCATCTCCAAGGAGCAGTGATCAAAGCCATCCCTCTCCCATCACGGTAGGCTCCGCATGTCAGCTCCATGACACCCCGCCTACCCATCCTGCCGGAGAGACTCTGTGCATTCATCAGGCATCTCCAGAGAGGCACACGGCAATCTGGAAGGCCCAGAGATGCCAGACCGCTAATGTGCTAGGGAAAAGACGTCAGCGAATATTACAAACACCCCAGAGGATGAGAGGCAGACCAAGGGAGGAAAGACCTGGAAGGAATCAGACAAAAAAACAGAGCAAGAGCTAGCACTTGGAAAATTCACAGAGAAATGGCACTGCCTTTTTTTCTCCATTCAAAAACAGGGATACTGCCAAAGCAGATTCAACTGCACTACAAACAGGTGAAGGGGGTCTTGCACTCTTCTTCTGTTCAATATTGCAGTGTTAGGTGCTGCTACCTGTGACCCAAGGGAGATCAGAATTGCAGGGCATAAGTCCTGCTTGTGCACTGCTCCTCTGAGATGGAGCCAACAACATCTGCAATCCATCTTCACTGGAGCAGAGTTCATCAGCCCAGCACCAGACTGTCAGTCATGCTGGGGACAGCTCGTGGGCATGCAAAACCACATGCAGGTCACAAACCAGATTGCACCGTTTAGGCAATGGGAGGCTGAGCATCCTCACAGCCTGAAGCCCTCAGCTTTCCCAGCCGTCCCTTCCCTCTGATCCCTCCAAATGCAGCAGCAGAGCCCCACTCAGCAGCAGATGCAGGGGCAGCAGAGCCAGCCCAGGGCTGCTGGACTCCCAGCAGGTCCATGCTGTGCAGCCACACCAGCCTGCTCTAGCTGTGCCAAAGCCAGAGCAGCATCTAGGTCAGCCTCAGAAGAAAACAAAAAGCAGATGAGCAGCCCTGGGCTGGAACCGGGCGATGCTGACACAGTAACTGTATCACAACACCTCAGCCCCAGCACAACCCCTCTCCTTTCCTCTGTCATGAAAGAGCTTCTTATGGTAAAAAAGGACCAAAAAAAATATAGGGAGCAACTTTCAGATGGCTCCTGGAAGTGCAGCACCTGAACCTGGTACCTCCTCAGGAACAAAGGCAGCTGCCTGCCGGCTTGCAGACTCAGCAGCTGGCCCTGCCTCCAGCATCTGCACCCTCCTGCCTCCCTGAAACCACTGGACACAGCTGGAGGGATCTAACTGTTCCCTATGGCACAGGTTTTGCGGGATAAACACAGCAACGATCCTCTTAAGCTACACAGGCACTCACAGCCCTGCAAAACTCATTTGCCCAGCCCACTGCATAAAAAAACCCAACAGGGCTACAAAGGGTCTTCCAGGGACATGAAACCTCTCAACAAAAACCATCAGAAGAGTTGTGACAGGCACGGTCTTGCCAGAGACTGCCCTGGCTACAACTGGCACACATGATGACTTCCATGGCAGGTGACCTGGAAATGCTTCAACGCTCTGATTTAAGAGAAAACCAGCTCCTCATACTGTTCCTAATGCCAGCACATATCACTAATTGACTCAGAGTGGAGTCAAACCCTGACTTTAATCAGTATTCAGTATTATTAATAGAGTCATGCACAAAACCTGGCAGGTGGAAGAGCCCAGGACAGTAGACTCATCATTTATCTGCCAGCATCACCTCTGACAAAGTGACTCTACCCACCTGCCTCCCACTGACCCTGCCCCCAGCAAAGCCCATCTTTTCTTTGCTTTGTACCAGAAACACCCCACAGCCATCCCTGGAAAAGACTGATACAGGAAGGCTCTGAGCTGCTGAACCTCTGGGGTTTTTTTCTGATCCCACTCCACATTTCTTCCCCTGGGCAGGGATTGTGCTGCTGCCCCTACCAGCAGCTCAGAGGCTCACTGTGGTCCACAGCTGCACCTTCGGAGGCCACCACTGAGATGGCAAAGCCTGTGATACCCAGAGAGGGGGAGGGGAGATGAAGCATCCTAGAGGGCATCTCCGCCTCCTCCCAGGCAGCAGAAGACTAAATCCTGAACAGCTTGGCAAGGACAAGCTGCCTCTCAGCACAGCCCCACCTCACCCAGCCAGCACCGGGTGCCCTCCACCCTGGCACTGCCCACCCTCCCCGGGCAAGTGTGTGCTTCATTGTTGGTGCAAACAAAGGAGCAGTTTGTGTCTGACGAAGAGAAAGGAAGTCAAAGGCAAAATCATCCAGCAGTCCTGGATATATGCAGAATAAGCTGTAGAAGGTTGCATGAACGTGGCATTTTCCAGACATCAGTTAATCCCCCTGGACGTGCTCTGTCTCCATCTCCCTGGAAGAGATGGGCTGTGTCTCACCTGCAGCCACAAAGACAACCAGCGCCCAGTTACAAACCTGACATCCTTGACCCAAAATCTCCAGCCAGACCAGGCAATCTACCAGGGAGGGACATGTGTGAAACACACGCAGGTACATGGTTTAGTGGTGGGCTTAACAGGGCTGCCTTAACAGTTGGATACGATGGTTTGAAAGGTCCTTTCCAACCTAAATCATTACAAGACTCCATGTGCCCACCAGCATGTCTGTAAGCACTGCTTTGGCAAGGATCTCAGTTTATTCTTACAGAGGAAAAACGAGGACACTGGGATTCCCACCAGCTGTCAAGAGGACCGAGTTATGAATGTCTGTCGAATGTATGGCTACAGGGTGAGTGGAAAGGTGATGCACTCTCTTGCTGTTTGCCCTTCAGGGATGCATCCTTTGCTGCCCTGCCCCCATCACCTCCAAGATGGCCAAGGGAATGTTTTTGCTCAGCTGCCTTCCCAGGTGATCACTGGGGTGCCCTACTTGGTCTCTGTGGTGAACTCCAGGTCACACAGCAGCTGCTCAGGGCTCATCCCGGCAGCATTGTGATGCCAGCAGGGCTTGGTTTGCCGCGGCCATTCCCTGGATCCTAGATTTCAGCAATCAGTTTCACTCCTGTTGCCCTACAACTGCTTTGGAGAACCTTGAGCATCAGCAGGAGCAAAGTGACTGGATTCCTGGTTTAGAAAGGCATCACAGAGCCATCCGCCCTCTGAAGGCTTTTCCCAGCCGTAACACCCAACAATTCCCAGCACCTGGCAATAGTGCCTTGCCTGCCTAATGGAGACACTGATAATGGGCTTCGCATCGATGCGGCTGGCTCAGCAGCCACCACCAGACCCCCGGGCTCTCCTTGCCCGGCTCCGCAGCTGGCGACATAGAGGACGCCAGTCGGACACACACACAGCCCCTCCCTTCTGCTCTCGGTGCTGCCACACCGTTCCCCCTGCCCGGGCTGCCCCGGCGGGGCACACACAGGCGCTGCCGCTCCCCCGGGCCCGGCACAGC